>JBBPBR010000133.1:1366317-1433166 GCA_037974775.1 Cicer pinnatifidum | reverse complement strand
ACCTAAATGTTCAACCAATGACACAAATGAACTTATTGGATTCACAAGGTTTGTTAAAAACCCTAATTGGACAAGAATAGCCTAGGGAGGACGAAAATGACCTAAATGTTCGTCCAATGACACAAACACACCTATTGGATGCACAAGATTGCATAAAAACCATATTTGGACAAGAATAAGACTAGGGAGGACAAAAATGACCTAAATGTTGCTCCAATGACACAAACACACCTATTGGATGCACAAGATTGGTTAAAAACCCTAATTGGACAAGAATAAGCCTAGGGAGGACGAAAATGACCTAAATGTTCCTCCAATGACACAAATGCACTTATTGGATGCACAAGATTGCATAAAAACCCTAATTGGACAAGAATAAGACTAGAGAGGATGCAAATGACCTAAATGTTCCTCCAATGACACAAAGAACTTATTGGATGCACAAGGTTGGTTAAAAACCCAAATTGGACAAGAATAAGCCTAGGGAGGATAAAAATGACCTAAATGTTCATCCAATGACACAAATGAACTTATTGGATGCACAAGATTAGTTAAAAACCCTAATTGGACAAGAATAAGCCTAGGGAGGACGAAAATGACCTAAATGTTCCTCCAATGACACAAACGAACTTATTGGATGCACAAGAATGGCTAAAAACCCTAATTGGACAAGAAAAAGCCTAGGGAGGACGAAAATGACCTAAATATTCATCCAATGACACAAAGAAACTTATTGGATGCACAAGATTGGTTAAAAACCCTAATTGGACAAGAATAAGCCTAGGGAGGACGAAATAGACCTAAATGTTCGTCCGATGACACAAACACACCTATTGGATGCACAAGATTGAATAAAAACCCTAATTTGACAAGAATAAGACTAGCGAGGACGAAAATGACCTAAATGTTCCTCCAATGACACAAACACACCTATTGGATGCACAAGATTGCATAAAAACCCTAATTGGACAAGAATAAGACTAGGGATGACGCAAATGGCCTAAATGTTCCTCCAATGACACAAAGACACCAATTGGATGGACAAGATTGCATAAAAACCCTAATTGGACAAGAATAAGACTAGCGATGACGAAAATGACCTAAATGTTCCTCCAATGACACAAACACACCTATTGGATGCACAAGATTGGTTAAAATCCCTAATTGGACAAGAATAAGCCTAGGGAGGACGAAAATGACCTAAATGTTCGTCCAATGACACAAACACACCTATTGGATGCACAAGATTGCATAAAAACCCTAATTGTACAAGAATAAGACTATGGAGGACGAAAATGACCTAAATGTTCCTCCAATGACACAAACACACCTATTGGATGCACAAGATTGCATAAAAACCCTAATTGGACAAGAATAAGACTAGGGATGACGAAAATGACCTAAATGTTCCTCCAATGACACAAACACACCAATTGGATGGACAAGATTGCATAAAAACCCTAATTGGACAAGAATAAGACTAGCGATGACGAAAATGACCTAAATGTTCCTCCAATGACACAAACACACCTATTGGATGCACAAGATTGGTTAAAAACCCTAATTGGACAAGAATAAGCCCAGGGAGGACGAAAATGACCTAAATGTTCGTCCAATGACACAAACACACCTATTGGATGCACAAGATTGCATAAAAACCCTAATTGTACAAGAATAAGACTAGGGAGGACGAAAATGACCTAAATGTTCCTCCAATGACACAAATGAACTTATTGGATGCACAAGATTGGCAAAAAAACCTTAATTGGACAAAAATAAGCCTAGGGAGGACGAAAATGACCTAAATGTTCAACCAATGACACAAATGAACTTATTGGATGCACAAGGTTGGTTAAAAACCCTAATTGGACAAGAATAAGCCTAGGGAGGACGAAAATGACCTAAATGTTCGTCCAATGACACAAACACACCTATTGGATGCACAAGATTGCATAAAAACCCTAATTGGACAAGAATAAGACTAAGAGGGACGAAAATGACCTAAATGTTTATCCAATGACACAAACACACCTATTGAATGCACAAGATTGGTTAAAAACCCTAATTGGACAAGAATAACCCTATGGAAGACGAAAATGACCTAAATGTTCATCCAATGACACAAATGAACTTATTGGATTCACAAGATTGGTTAAAAACCCTAATTGGACAAGAATAAGTCTAGGGAGGACGAAAATTACCTAAATGTTCGTCCAATGACACAAACACACCTATTGGATGGACAAGTTTGCATAAAAACCCTAATTGCACAAAAATAAGACTAGGGAGGACGAAAAAGACCCAAATGTTCCTCCAATGACACAAATGAACTTATTGGATGCACAAGGTTGGTTAAAAACCCTAATTGGACAAGAATAAGCCTAGGGAGGACGATAATTACCTAAATGTTCAACCAATGACACAAATGAACTTATTGGATGCACAAGGTTGGTTAAAAACCCTAATTGGACAAGAATAAGCCTAGGGAGGACGAAAATGACCTAAATGTTCGTCCAATGACACAAACACACCTATTGGATGCAAAAGATTGCATAAAAACCCTAATTGGACAAGAATAAGTCTAGGGAGGACGAAAATGACCTAAATGTTCGTCCAATGACACAAACACACCTATTGGATGCACAAGATTGCATAAAAACCTTAATTGGACAAGAATAAGACTAGGGAGGACGAAAATGACCTAAATGTTTATCCAATGACACAAACACACCTATTGGATGCACAAGATTGGATAAAAACCCTAATTGGACAAGAATAAGACTAGGGAGGACAAAAATGACCTAAATGTTCATCCAATGACACAAATGAACTTATTGGATGCACAAGATTGGTTAAAAACCCTAATTGGACAAGAATAAGCCTAGAGAAGACGAAAATGACCTAAATGTTCGTCCAATGACCCAAACACACCTATCGGATGCACAAGATTGCATAAAAACCCTAATTGGACAAGAATAAGACTAGGGAGGACGAAAATGGCCTAAATGTTCCTCAAATGACACAAATGAACTTATTGGATGCACGAGGTTTGTTAAAAACCCTAATTGGACAAGAATAAGCCTAGGGAGGACGAAAATGACCTAAATGTTCAACCAATGACACAAATTAACTTATTGGATGCACAAGGTTAATTAAAAACCCTAATTGGACAACCATAAGCATAGGGAGGATGAAAATGACCTAAATGTTCGTCCAATGAAACAAACACACATTTTGGATTCACAAGATTGCTTAAACACCCTAATTGGACAAGAATAAGACTAGGGAGGACGAAAATCACCTAAATGTTCCTCCAATGACACAAACACACCTATTGGATGCACAAGATTGGCTAAAAACCCTAATTGGACAAGAATAAGCCTAGGGAGGACGAAAATGACCTAAATGTTCGTCCAATGACACAAACACACCTATTGGATGCACAAGATTGCATAAAAACCCTAATTGGACAAGAATAAGACTAGGGAGGACGAAAATGATCTAAATGTTCCTCCAATGACACCAATGAACTTATTGGATGCACAAGGTTGGTTAAAAACCCTAATTGGACAAGAATGAGCCTAGGGAGGACGAAAATGACCTAAATGTTCATCCAATGACACAAATGAACTTATTGGATGCACAAGATTGGTTAAAAACCCTAATTGGACAAGAATGAGCCTAGGGAGGGCGAAAATGACCTAAATGTTCGTCCAATGACACAAACACACCTATTGGATGGTCAAGATTGGTTAAAAACCCTAATTGGACAAGAATAAGCCTAGGGTGGGCGAAAATTACCTAAATGTTCGTCCAATGACACAAACACACCAATTGGATGCACAAGTTTGCATAAAAACCCTAATTGGACAAGAATAAGACTAGGGAGGACGAAAATGACCTAAATGTTCATCCAATGACACAAATGAACTTATTGGATGCACAAGATTGGTTAAAAACCCTAATTGGACAAGAATAAGCCTAGGGAGGATAAAAATGACCTAAATGTTCGTCCAATGACACAAACACACCTATTGGATGCACAAGATTGCATAAAAACCCTAATTGGACAAGAATAAGACTAGGGAGGACAAAAATGACCTAAATGTTCCTCCAATGACACAAATGAACTTATTGGATGCACAAGATTGGTTAAAAACCCTAATTGGACAAGAATAAGCCTAGGGAGGACGAAAATGACCTAAATGTTCATCCAATGACACAAATGAACTTATTGGATGCACAAGATTGGTTAAAAACCCTAATTGGACAAGAATAAGCCTAGGGAGGGCGAAAATGACCTAAATGTTCGTCCAATGACACAAATGAACTTATTGGATGCACAAGTTTGGTTAAAAACCCTAATTGGACAAGAATAAGCTTAGGGAGGATGAAAATGACCTAAATGTTCATCCAATGACAAAAACACACCTATTGGACGCACAAGATTGCATAAAAACCCTAATTGGACAAGAATAAGACTAGGGAGGAAAAAAATGACCTAAATGTTTATCCAATGACACAATAACACCTGTTGGATGCACAAGATTGGTTAAAAACCCTAATTGGACAAGAATCAGCCTAGGGAAGACGAAAATGACCTAAATGTTCATCCAATGATATAAATGAACTTATTGGATGCACAAGATTGGTTAAAAACCCTAATTGGACAAGAATCAGCCTAGGGAAGACGAAAATGACCTAAATGTTCATCCAATGACACAAATGAACTTATTGGATGCACAAGATTGGTTAAAAACCCTAATTGGACAAGAATAAGCCTAGGGAGGACGAAAATGACCTAAATGTTCATCTAATGACACAAAAGAACTTATTGGATGCACAAGATTGGTTAAAAACCCTAATTGGACAAGAATAAGCCTAGGGAGGACGAAAATGACCTAAATGTTCATCCAATGACACAAATGAACTTATTGGATGCACAAGATTGGTTAAAAACCCTAATTGGACAAGAATAAGCCTAGGGAGGACGAAAATGACCTAAATGTTCGTCCAATGACACAAACACACCTATAGGATGCACAAGATTGCATAAAAATCCTAATTGGACAAGAACAAGCCTAGGGAGGACGAAAATGACCTAAATGTTCGTCCAATGACACAAACACACCTATTGGATGCACAAGATTGCATAAAAACCCTAATTGGACAAGAATAAGACTAGGGAGGACGAAAATGACCTAAATGTTCCTCCAATGACATAAACACACCTATTGGATGCACAAGATTGCATAAAAACCCTAATAGGACAAGAATTAGACTAGGGAGGACGAAAATGACCTAAATGTTCATCCAATGACACAAATGAACTTATTGAATGCACAACATTGGTTAAAAACCCTAATCGGACAAGAATGAGCCTAGGGAGGACGAAAATGACCTAAATGTTCGTCCAATGACACAAACACACCTATTGGATGCACAAGATTGGTTAAAAACCCTAATTGGACAAGAATAAGACTAGGGAGGACGAAAATGACCTAAATGTTCATCCAATGACACAAATGAACTTATTGGATGCACAAGATTGGTTAACACACCTATTGGATGCACAAGATTGCATAAAAACCCTAATTGGACAAGAATAAGCCTAGGGAGGACGAAAATGACCTAAATGTTCGTCCAATGACACAAACACACCTATTGGATGCACAAGATTGCATAAAAACCCTAATTGGACAAGAATAAGACTAGGGAGGACGAAATTGACCTAAATGTTCCTCCAATGACACAAACACACCTATTGGATGCACAAGATTGCATAAAAACCCTAATTCGACAAGAATAAGACTAGGGAGGACTTAAATGACCTAAATGTTCCACCAATGACACAAATGAACTTATTGGATACACAAGGTTGGTTAAAAACCCTAATTGGACCAGAATAAGCCTAGGGAGGACGAAATTGACCTAAATGTTCAACCAATGACACAAATGAACTTATTGGATGCACAAGGTTGGTTAAAAACCCTAATTGGACAAGAATAAGCCTAGGGAGGACGAAAATGACCTAAATGTTCGTCCAATGACACAAACACACCTATTGGATGCACAAGATTGCATAAAAACCCTAATTGGACAAGAATAAGACTAGGGAGGACGAAAATGACCTAAATGTTCCTCCAATGACACAAACACACCTATTGGATGCACAAGATTGCATAAAAACCCTAATTAGACAATAATAAGACTAGGGAGGACGAAAATGACCTAAATGTTCATCCAATGACACAAATGAACTTATTGGATGCACAAGATTGGTTAAAAACCCTAATTGGACAAGAATAAGCCTAGGGAGGACGAAAATGACCTAAATGTTCGTCCAATGACACAAACACACCTATTGGATGCACAAGATTGCATAAAAACCCTAATTGGACAAGAATAAGACTAGGAAGGACGAAAATGACCTAAATGTTCGTCCAATGACACAAATGAACTTATTGGATGCACAAGATTGGTTAAAAACCCTAATTGGACAAGAATAAGCATAGAGAGGACGAAAATGACCTAAACGTTCATCCAATGACACAAACCCACATATTGGATGCACAAGATTGCTTAAAACCCTAATTGGACAAGAATAAGACTAGGGAGGACGAAAATGACCTAAATGTTCATCCAATGACACAAATGAACTTATTGGATGCACAAGATTGGTTAAAAACCCTAATTGGACAAGAATAAGCCTAGGGAGGACGAAAATGACCTAAATGTTCGTCCAATGACACAAACACACCTATTGGATGCACAAGATTGCATAAAAACCCTAATTGGACAAGAATAAGACTAGGGATGACGAAAATGACCTAAATGTCCATCCAATGACACAAATGAACTTATTGGATGCACAAGATTGGTTAAAAACCCTAATTGGACAAGAATAAGCCTAGGGAGGACGAAAATGACCTAAATGTTCGTCCAATGACACAAACACACCTATTGGATGCACAAGATTGCATAAAAACCCTAATTGGACAAGAATAAGCCTCGGGAGGACGAAAATGACTTAAATGTTCATCCAATAACACAAATGAACTTATTGGATGCACAAGATTGGTTAAAAACCCTAATTGGACAAGAATAAGCATAGGGACGACGAAAATGACCTAAATGTTCGTCCAATGACACAAACACACATATTGGATGCACAAGATTGCTTAAAACCCTAATTGGACAAGAATAAGACTAGGGAGGACGAAAATGACCTAAATGTTCTTCCAATGACACAAATGAACTTACTGGATGCACAAGATTGGTTAAAAACCCTAATTGGACAAGAATAAGCCTAGGGAGGACGAAAATGACCTAAATGTTCGTCCAATGACACAAACACACCTATTGGATGCACAAGATTGCATAAAAACCCTAATTGGACAAGAATAAGACTAGGGAGGACGAAAATGACCTAAATGTTCATCGAATGACACAAATGAACATATTGGATGCACAAGATTGGTTAAAAACCCTAATTGGACAAGAATAAGCATAGGGAGGACGAAAATGACCTAAATGTTCGTCCAATGACACAAACACACATATTGGATGCACAAGATTGCTTAAAACCCTAATTGGACAAGAATAAGACTAGGGAGGACGAAAATGACCTAAATGTTCAACCAATGACACAAATGAACTTATTGGATGCACAAGGTTGGTTAAAAACCCTAATTAGACAAGAATAAGCCTAGGGAGGACGAAAATGACCTAAATGTTCGTCCAATGACACAAACACACCTATTGGATGCACAAGATTGCATAAAAACCCTAATTGGACAAGAATAAGACTAGGGAGGACGAAAATGACCTAAATGTTCCTCCAATGACACAAACACACCTATTGGATGCACAAGATTGCATAAAAACCCTAATTGGACAAGAATAAGCCTAGGGAGGACGAAAATGACCTAAATGTTTGTCCAATGACACAAAAACACCTATTGGATGCACAAGATTGCATAAAATCCCTAATTGGACAAGAATAAGACTAGGGAGGACGAAAATGACCTAAATGTTCCTCCAATGACACAAACACACATATTGGATGCACAAGATTGCATAAAAACCCTAATTGGACAAGAATAAGACTAGGGAGGACGAAAAGGACCTAAATGTTCCTCCAATGACACAAACACACCTATTGGATGCACAAGATTGCATAAAAACCCTAATTGGACAAGAATAAGACTAGGGAGGACGAAAATGACATAAATGTTCATCCAATGACACAAATGAACTTATTGGATGCACAAGATATGTTAAAAACCCTAATTGGACAAGAATAAGCCTTGGGATGACGAAAATGACCTAAATGTTCGTCCAATGAGGCAAACACACCTATTGGATGCACAAGATTGCATAAAAACCCTAATTGGACAAGAATAAGACTAGGGAGGACGAAAATGACCTAAATGTTCCTCTAATGACACAAACACACCTATTGGATGCACAAGATTGCATAAAAACCCTAATTGGAGAAGAATAAGACTAGGGAGGACGAAAATGACCTAAATGTTCGTCCAATGACACAAACACACCTATTGGATGCACAAGATTGCATAAAAACCCTAATTGGACAAGTATAAGACTAGGGAGGACGAAAATGACCTAAATGTTCCTACAATGACACAAACACACCTATTGGATGCAAAAGATTGCATAAAAACCCTAATTGGACAAGAATAAGACTAGGGAGGACGAAAATGACCTAAATGTTCATCCAATGACACAAACACACATATTGGATGCACAAGATTGCTTAAAACCCTAATTGGACAAGAATAAGACTAGGGAGGACGGAAATGACCTAAATGTTCAACCAATGACACAAATGAACTTATTGGATGCACAAGGTTGGTTAAAAACCCTAATTAGACAAGAATAAGCCTAGGGAGGACGAAAATGACCTAAATGTTCGTCCAATGACACAAACACACCTATTGGATGCACAAGGTTGCATAAAAACCCTAATTGGACAAGAATAAGACTAGGGAGGACGAAAATGACCTAAATGTTCCTCCAATGACACAAATGCACTTATTGGATGCACTAGATTGGCTAAAAACCCTAATTGGACAGGAATAAGCCTAGGGAGGACGAAAATGACATAAATGTTCATCCAATGATACAAATGAACTTATTGGATGCACAAGATTGGTTAAAAACCCTAATTGGACAAGAATAAGCCTAGGGAGGACGAAAATGACCTAAATGTTCAATCAATGACACAAATGAACTTATTGGATGCACAAGATTGGTTAAAAACCCTAATTGGACAAGAATAAGCCTAGGGAGGACGAAAATGACCTAAATGTTCCTCCAATGACACAAATCAACTTATTGGATGCACAAGATTGGTTGAAAACCCTAATTGTACAAGAATAAGACTAGGGAGGACGAAAATGACCTAAATGTTCCTCCAATGACACAAATGAACTTATTGGATGCACAAGATTGGCAAAAAAACCTTAATTGGACAAGAATAAGCCTAGGGAGGACGAAAATGACCTAAATGTTCAACCAATGACACAAATGAACTTATTGGATGCAGAAGGTTGGTTAAAAACCCTAATTGGACAAGAATAAGCCTAGGGAGGACGAAAATGACCTAAATGTTCGTCCAATGACACAAACACACCTATTGGATGCACAAGATTGCATAAAAACCCTAATTGGACAAGATTAAGACTAGGGAGGACAAAAATGACCTAAATGTTCCTCCAATGACACAAACACACCTATTGGATGCACAAGATTGGTTAAAAACCCTAATTGGACAAGAATACGCCTTGGGAGGACGAAAATGACCTAAATGTTCGTCCAATGACACAAACACACCTATTGGATGCACAAGATTGCATAAAACCCAAATTGGACAAGAATAAGACTAGGGAGGACGAGAATGACCTAAATGTTGCTCCAATGACACAAATGAACTTATTGGATGCACAAGGTTGGTTAAAAACCCTAATTGGACAAGAATAAGCCTAGGGAGGACGAAAATGACCTAAATGTTCGTCCAATGACACAAACACACCTATTGGATGCACAAGATTGCATAAAAACCCTAATTGGACAAGAATAAGACTAGGGAGGACAAAAATGACCTAAATGTTCCTCCAATGACACAAACACACCTATTGGATGCACAAGATTGGTTAAAAACCCTAATTGGACAAGAATACGCCTTGGGAGGACGAAAATGACCTAAATGTTCGTCCAATGACACAAACACACCTATTGGATGCACAAGATTGCATAAAACCCTAATTGGACAGGAATAAGCCTAGGGAGGACGAAAATGACATAAATGTTCATCCAATGATACAAATGAACTTATTGGATGCACAAGATTGGTTAAAAACCCTAATTGGAAAAGAATAAGCCTAGGGAGGACGAAAATGACCTAAATGTTCAATCAATGACACAAATGAACTTATTGGATGCACAAGATTGGTTAAAAACCCTAATTGGACAAGAATAAGCCTAGGGAGGACGAAAATGACCTAAATGTTCATCCAATGACACAAATGAACTTATTGGATGCACAAGATTGGTTGAAAACCCTAATTGTACAAGAATAAGCCTAGGGAGGACGAAAATGTCCTAAATGTTCATCCAATGACACAAATGAACTTATTGGATGCACAAGATTGGTTAAAAACCCTAATTGGACAAGAATACGCCTTGGGAGGACGAAAATGACCTAAATGTTGGTCCAATGACACAAACACACCTATTGGATGCACAAGATTGCATAAAACCCAAATTGGACAAGAATAAGACTAGGGAGGACGAGAATGACCTAAATGTTCCTCCAATGACTCAAATGAACTTATTGGATGCATAAGGTTGGTTAAAAACCCTAATTGGACAAGAATAAGCCTAGGGAGGACGAAAATGACCTAAATGTTCAACCAATGACACAAATGAACTTATTGGATTCACAAGGTTTGTTAAACACCCTAATTGGACAAGAATAGCCTAGGGAGGACGAAAATGACCGAAATGTTCGTCCAATGACACAAACACACCTATTGGATGCACAAGATTGCATAAAAACCATAATTGGACAAGAATAAGACTAGGGAGGACCAAAATGACCTAAATGTTGCTCCAATGACACAAACACACCTATTGGATGCACAAGATTGGTTAAAAACCCTAATTGGACAAGAATAAGCAAAGGGAGGACGAAAATGACCTAAATGTTCGTCCAATGACACAAACACACCTATTGGATGTACAAGGTTGCATAAAAACCCTAATTGGACAGGAATAAGACTAGGGAGGACGAAAATGACCTAAATGTTCCTCAAATGACACAAACGAACTTATTGGATGCACAAGATTGGCTAAAAACCCTAATTGGACAAGAAAAAGCCTAGGGAGGACGAAAATGACCTAAATGTTCATCCAATGACACAAATGAACTTATTGGATGCACAAGATTGGTTAAAAACCCTAATTGGACAAGAATAAGCTTAGGGAGGACGAAAATGACCTAAATGTTCGTCCGATGACACAAACACACGTATTGGATGCACAAGATTGAATAAAAACCCTAATTGGACAAGAATAAAACTAGCGAGGACGAAAATGACCTAAATGTTCCTCCAATGACACAAACACACCTATTGGATGCACAAGATTGCATAAAGACCCTAATTAGACAAGAATAAGACTAGGGATGACAAAAATGACCTAAATGTTCCTCCAATGACACAAACACACCTATTGGATGCACAGGATTGCATAAAAACCCTAATTGGACAAGAATAAGACTAGGGATGACGAAAATGACCTAAATGTTCCTCCAATGACACAAACACACCTATTGGATGCACAAGATTGAATAAAAACCCTAATTTGACAAGAATAAGACTAGCGAGGACGAAAATGACCTAAATGTTCCTCCAATGACACAAACACACCTATTGGATGGACAAGATTGCATAAAAACCCTAATTGGACAAGAATAAGACTAGCAATGACGAAAATGACCTAAATGTTCCTCCAATGACACAAAAACACCTATTGGATGCACAAGATTGGTTAAAAACCCTAATTGGACAAGAATAAGCCTAGGGAGGACGAAAATGACCTAAATGTTCGTCCAATGACACAAACACACCTATTGGTTGCACAAGATTGCATAAAAACCCTAATTGTACAAGAATAAGACTAGGGAGGACGAAAATGACCTAAATGTTCCTCCAATGACACAAATGAACTTATTGGATGCACAAGATTGGCAAAAAACCCTAATTGGACAAGAATAAGCCTAGGGAGGACGAAAATGACCTAAATGTTCAACAAATGACACAAATGAACTTATTGGATGCACAAGGTTGGTTAAAAACCCTAATTGGACAAGAATAAGCCTAGGGAGGACGAAAATGACCAAAATGTTCGTCCAATGACACAAACACACCTATTGGATGCACAAGATTGCATAAAAACCCTAATTGGACAAGAATAAGACTAGGGAGGACAAAAATGACCTAAATGTTCCTCCAATGACACAAACACACCTATTGGATGCACAAGATTGGTTAAAAACCCTAATTGGACAAGAATAAGCCTAGGGAGGACGAAAATGACCTAAATGTTCGTCCAATGACACAAACACACCTATTGGATGCACAAGATTGCATAAAAACCCTAATTGGACAAGAATAGGACTAGGGAGGACGAAAATGACCTAAATGTTCCTCCAATGACACAAGTGAACTTATTGGATGCACAAGATTGGCTAAAAACCCTAATTGGACAAAAATAAGCCTAGGGAGGATGAAAATGACCTAAATGTTCATCCAATGACACAAATGAACTTATTGGATGCACAAGATTGGTTAAAAACCCTAATTGAACAAGAATAAGCCTAGGGAGGACGAAAATGACCTAAATGTTCATCCAATGACACAAATCAACTTATTGGATGCACACGATTGGTTAAAAACCCTAATTGGACAAGAATAAACCTAGGGAGGGCGAAAATGACTTAAATGTTCGTCCAATGACACAAACACACCTATTGGATGCACAAGATTGCATAAAAACCCTAATTGGACAAGAATAAGACTAGGGAGGACGAAAATGACCTAAATGTTCCTCCAATGACACAAATGAACTTATTGGATGCACAAGATTGGTTAAAAACCCTAATTGGACAAGAATAAGCATAGGGAGGACGAAAATGACCTAAATGTTCATCCAATGACACAAATGAACTTATTGGATGCACAAGATTGGTTAATAACCCTAATATGACAAGAATAAGCCTAGGGAGGGCGAAAATGACCTAAATGTTCGTCCAATGACACAAACACACCTATTGGATGCACAAGATTGCATAAAAACCCTAATTGGACGAGAATAAGACTAGGGAGGCTGAAAATGACCTAAATGTTCCTCCAATGACACAAATGATCTTATTGGATGTACAAGGTTGATTAAAAACCCTAATTGGACAAGAATAAGCCTAGGGGGAAGAAAATGACCTAAATGTTCAACCAATGACACAAATGAACTTTTTGGATGCACAAGTTTGGTTAAAAACCCTAATTGGACAAGAATAAGCCTAGGGAGGACGAAAATGACCTAAATGTTCATCCAATGACACAAATAAACTTATTGGATGCACAAGATTGGTTAAAAACCCTAATTGGACAAGAATAAGCCTAGGGAGGACGAAAATGACCTAAATGTTCGTCCAATGACACAAATGAACTTATTGGATGCACAAGATTGGTTAAAAATCCTAATTGGACAAGAATAAGCATAGGGAGGACGAAAATGACCTAAATGTTCATCCAATGACACAAATGAACTTATTGGATGCACAAGATTGGTTAAAAACCCTAATTGGACAAGAATAAGCCTAGGGAGGACGAAAATGACCTAAATGTTCGTCCAATGACACAAACACACCTATTGGATGCACAAGATTGCATAAAAACCCTAATTGGACAAGAATAAGACTAGGGAGGACGAAAATGACCTAAATGTTCATCCAATGACACAAATGAACTTATTGGATGCACAAGATTGGTTAAAAACCCTAATTGGACAAGAATAAGCATAGTGAGAACGAAAATGACCTAAATGTTCGTCCAATGACACAAACCCACATATTGCATGCACAAGATTGCTTAAAACCCTAATTGGACAAGAGTAAGACTAGGGAGGACGAAAATGACCTAAATGTTCATCCAATGACACAAATGAACTTATTGGATGCACAAGATTGGTTAAAAACCCTAATCGGACAAGAATAAGCCTAGGGAGGACGAAAATGACCTAAATGTTCGTCCAATAACACAAACACACCTATTGGATGCACAAGATTGCATAAAAACCCTAATTGGACAAGAATAAGACTAGGGAGGACGAAAATGACCTAAATGTTCATCCAATGACACAAATGAACTTATTGTATGCACAAGATTGGTGAAAAACCCTAATTGGACAAGAATAAGCATAGGGAGGACGAAAATGACCTAAATGTTCATCCAATGACACAAACACACCTATTGGATGCACAAGATTGCATAAAAACCCTAATTGGACAAGAATAAGACTAGGGAGGATGATAATGACCTAAATGTTCATCCAATGACACAAATGAACTTATTGGATGCACAAGATTGGTTAAAAACCCTAATTGGACAAGAATAAGCCTAGGGAGGACGAAAATGACCTAAATGTTCGTCCAATGACACAAACACACCTATTGGATGCACAAGATTGCATAAAAACCCTAATTGGACAAGAATAAGACTAGGGAGGACGAAAATGACCTAAATGTTTCTCCAATGACACAAACACACCTATTGGATGCCCAACATTGCATAAAAACCCTAATTCGACAAGAATAAGACTAGGGAAGACGAAAATGGCCTAAATGTTCCTCCAATGACACAAACACACCTATTGGATGCACAAGATTGCATAAAAACCCTAATTGGACAAGAATAAGACTAGGGAGGACGAAAATGACCTAAATGTTCATCCAATGACACAAATGAACTTTTTGGATGCACAAGATTGGTTAAAAACCCTAATTGGACAAGAATAAGCATAGGGAGGACGAAAATGACCTAAATGTTCATCCAATGACACAAATGAACTTTTTGGATGCACAAGATTTGTTAAAAACCCTAATTGGACAAGAATAAGCATAGGGAGGACGAAAATGACCTAAATGTTTATCCAATGACACAAACACACATATTAGATGCACCAGATTGCTTAAAACCCTAATTGGACAAGAATAAGCCTAGGGAGGACGAAAATGACCTAAATGTTCGTCCAATGACACAAACACACCTATTGGATGCACAAGATTGCATAAAAACCCTAATTGGACAAGAATAAGACTAGGGAGGACGAAAATGACCTAAATGTTCCTCCAATGACACAAACACACCTATTGGAAGCACAAGATTGCATAAAAACCCTAATTGGACAAGAATAAGACTAGGGAGGACGAAAATGACCTAAATGTTCCTCCAATGACACAAATGAACTTATTGGATGCACAAGATTGGTTAAAAACCCTAATTGGACAAGAATAAGCCTAGGGAGGACGAAAATGACCTAAATGTTCGTCCAATGACACAAACACACCTATTGGATGCACAAGATTGCATAAAAACCCTAATTGGGCAAGAATAAGACTAGGGAGGACGAAAATGACCTAAATGTTCCTCTAATGACACAAACACACCTATTGGATGCACAAGATTGCATAAAAACCCTAATTGGACAAGAATAAGACTTGGGAGGACGAAAATGACCTAAATGTTCATCCAATGACACAAATGAACTTATTGGATGCACAAGATTGGTTAAAAACCCTAATTGGCCAAGAATAAGCCTAGGGAGGACGTAAATGACCTAAATGTTCGTCCAATGACACAAACACACCTATTGGATGCACAAGATTGCATAAAAACCCTAATTGGACAAGAATAAGACTAGGGAGGACGAAAATGACCTAAATGTTCCTCCAATGACACAAACACACCTATTGGATGCACAAGATTGCATAAAAACCCTAATTGGACAAGAATAAGACTAGGGAGGACGTAAATGACCTAAATGTTCCTCCAATGACACAAATTAACTTATTGGATGCACAAGGTTGGTTAAAAACCCTAATTGGACAAGAATAAGCCTAGGGAGGACGAAAATGACCTAAATGTTCAACCAATGACACAAATGAACTTATTGGATGCACAAGGTTGGTTAAAAACCCTAATTGGACAAGAATAAGCCTAGGGAGGACGAAAATGACCTAAATGTTCGTCCAATGACACAAACACACCTATTGGATGCACAAGGTTGCATAAAAACCCTAATTGGACAAGAATAAGACTAGGGAGGACGAAAATGACCTAAATGTTCCTCCAATGACACAAATGCACTTATTGGATGCACTAGATTGGCTAAAAACCCTAATTGGACAGGAATAAGCCTAGGGAGGACGAAAATGACATAAATGTTCATCCAATGATACAAATGAACTTATTGGATGCACAAGATTGGTTAAAAACCCTAATTGGACAAGAATAAGCCTAGGGAGGACGAAAATGACCTAAATGTTCAATCAATGACACAAATGAACTTATTGGATGCACAAGATTGGTTAAAAACCCTAATTGGACAAGAATAAGCCTAGGGAGGACGAAAATGACCTAAATGTTCCTCCAATGACACAAATCAACTTATTGGATGCACAAGATTGGTTGAAAACCCTAATTGTACAAGAATAAGACTAGGGAGGACGAAAATGACCTAAATGTTCCTCCAATGACACAAATGAACTTATTGGATGCACAAGATTGGCAAAAAAACCTTAATTGGACAAGAATAAGCCTAGGGAGGACGAAAATGACCTAAATGTTCAACCAATGACACAAATGAACTTATTGGATGCAGAAGGTTGGTTAAAAACCCTAATTGGACAAGAATAAGCCTAGGGAGGACGAAAATGACCTAAATGTTCGTCCAATGACACAAACACACCTATTGGATGCACAAGATTGCATAAAAACCCTAATTGGACAAGATTAAGACTAGGGAGGACAAAAATGACCTAAATGTTCCTCCAATGACACAAACACACCTATTGGATGCACAAGATTGGTTAAAAACCCTAATTGGACAAGAATACGCCTTGGGAGGACGAAAATGACCTAAATGTTCGTCCAATGACACAAACACACCTATTGGATGCACAAGATTGCATAAAACCCAAATTGGACAAGAATAAGACTAGGGAGGACGAGAATGACCTAAATGTTCCTCCAATGACACAAATGAACTTATTGGATGCATAAGGTTGGTTAAAAACCCTAATTGGACAAGAATAAGACTAGGGATGACGAAAATGACCTAAATGTTCCTCCAATGACACAAACACACCTATTGGATGGACAAGATTGCATAAAAACCCTAATTGGACAAGAATAAGACTAGCGATGACGAAAATGACCTAAATGTTCCTCCAATGACACAAACACACCTATTGGATGCACAAGATTGGTTAAAAACCCTAATTGGACAAGAATAAGCCTAGGGAGGACGAAAATGACCTAAATGTTCGTCCAATGACACAAACACACCTATTGGATGCACAAGATTGCATAAAAACCCTAATTGTACAAGAATAAGACTAGGGAGGACGAAAATGACCTAAATGTTCCTCCAATGACACAAATGAACTTATTGGATGCACAAGATTGGCAAAAAACCCTAATTGGACTAGAATAAGCCTAGGGAGGACGAAAACGACCTAAATGTTCAACCAATGACACAAATGAACTTATTGGATGCACAAGGTTGGTTAAAAACCCTTATTGGACAAGAATAAGCCTAGGTAGGACGAAAATGACCTAAATGTTCGTCCAATGATACAAACACACCTATTGGATGCACAAGATTGCATAAAAACCCTAATTGGACAAGAATAAGACTAGGGAGGACAAAAATGACCTAAATGTTCCTCCAATGACACAAACACACCTATTGGATGCACAAGATTGGTTAAAAACCCTAATTGGACAAGAATACGCCTTGGGAGGACGAAAATGACCTAAATGTTCGTCCAATGACACAAACACACCTATTGGATGCACAAGATTGCATAAAACCCAAATTGGACAAGAATAAGACTAGGGAAGACGAGAATGACCTAAATGTTCCTCCAATGACACAAATGAACTTATTGGATGCATAAGGTTGGTTAAAAACCCTAATTGGACAAGAATAAGACTAGGGAGGACGAAAATGACCTAAATGTTCAACCAATGACACAAATGAACTTATTGGATTCACAAGGTTTGTTAAAAACCCTAATTGGACAAGAATAGCCTAGGGAGGACGAAAATGACCTAAATGTTCGTCCAATGACACAAACACACCTATTGGATGCACAAGATTGCATAAAAACCATAATTGGACAAGAATAAGACTAGGGAGGACAAAAATGACCTAAATGTTCCTCCAATGACACAAACACACCTATTGGATGCACAAGATTGGTTAAAAACCCTAATTGGAAAAGAATAAGCCTACGGAGGACGAAAATGACCTAAATGTTCGTCCAATGACACAAACACACCTATTGGATGCACAAGGTTGCATAAAAACCCTAATTGGACAAGAATAAGACTAGGGAGGACGAAAATGACCTAAATGTTCCTCCAATGACACAAATGCACTTATTGGATGCACTAGATTGGCTAAAAACCCTAATTGGACAGGAATAAGCCTAGGGAGGACGAAAATGACATAAATGTTCATCCAATGATACAAATGAACTTATTGGATGCACAAGATTGGTTAAAAACCCTAATTGGACAAGAATAAGCCTAGGGAGGACGAAAATGACCTAAATGTTCAATCAATGACACAAATGAACTTATTGGATGCACAAGATTGGTTAAAAACCCTAATTGGACAAGAATAAGCCTAGGGAGGACGAAAATGACCTAAATGTTCATCCAATGACACAAATGAACTTATTGGATGCACAAGATTGGTTAAAAACCCAAATTGGACAAGAATAAGCCTAGGGAGGGCGAAAATGACCTAAATGTTCGTCCAATGACAGAAACACACCTATTGGATGCACAAGATTGCATAAAAATCCTAATAGGACAAGAATAAGACTAGGGAGGACGAAAATGACCTAAATGTTCATCCAATGACACAAACACACATATTGGATGCACAAGATTGCTTGAAATGCTAATTGGACAAGAATAAGACTAGGGAGGACGAAAATGACCTAAATGTGCATCCAATGACACAAATGAACTTATTGGATGCACAAGATTGGTTAAAAACCCTAATTGGACAAGAATAAGCCTAGGGAGGACGAAAATGACCTAAATGTTCATCCAATGACACAAATGAACTTATTGGATGCACAAGATTGGTTGAACACCCTAATTGGACAAGAATAAGCCTAGGGAGGACGAAAATGACCTAAATGTTCATCCAATGACACAAATGAACTTATTGGATGCACAAGATTGGTTAAAAACCCTAATTGGACAAGAATAAGCATAGGGAGGTCGAAAATGACCTAAATGTTCATCCAATGACACAAATGAACTTATTGGATGCACAAGATTGGTTAAAAACCCTAATTGGACAAGAATAAGCCTAGGGAGGACGAAAATGACCTAAATGTTCGTCCAATGACACAAACACACCTATTGGATGCACAAGATTGCATAAAAACCCTAATTGGACAAGATTAAGCCTAGGGAGGACGAAAATGACCTAAATGTTCATCCAATGACACAACTGAACTTATTGGATACACAAGATTGGTTAAAAACCCTAATTGGACAAGAATAAGCATAGGGAGGACGAAAATGACCTAAATGTTCATCCAATGACTCAAATGAACTTATTGGATGCACAAGATTGGTTAAAAACCCTAATTGGACAAGAATAAGCCTAGGGAGGACGAAAATGACCTAAATGTTCGTCCAATGACACAAACACACCTATTGGATGCACAAGATTGCATAAAAACCCTAATTGGTCAAGAATAAGACTAGGGAGGACGAAAATGACCTAAATATTTATCCAATGACACAAATGAACTTATTAGATGCACAAGATTGGTTAAAAACCCTAATTGGACAAGAATAAGCCTAGGGAGGACGAAAATGACCTAAATGTTCGTCCAATGACACAAACACACCTATTGGATGCACAAGATTGCATAAAAACCCTAATTAGTCAAGAATAAGACTAGCGAGGACGAAAATGACCTAAATATTCATCCAATGACACAAATGAACTTATTGGATGCAGAAGATTGGTTAAAAACCCTAATTGGACAAGAATAAGCCTAGGGAGGACGAAAATGACCTAAATGTTCATCCAATGACAAAAATGAACTTATTGGATGCACAAGATTGGTTAAAAACCCTAATTGGACAAGAATAAGCCTAGGGAGGACGAAAATGACCTAAATGTTCGTCCAATGACACAAACACACCTATTGGATGCACAAGATTGCATAAAAACCCTAATTGGACAAGAATAAGACTAGGGAGGACGAAAATGACCTAAATGTTTATCCAACGACACAAACACACCTGTTGGATGCACAAGATTGGTTAAAAACCCTAATTGGACAAGAATAAGCTTAGGGAAGACGAAAATGACCTAAATGTTCGTCCAATGACACAAATGAACTTATTGGATGCATAAGATTGGTTAAAAACCCTAATTGGACAAGAATAAGCCTAGGGAGGACGAAAATGACCTAAATGTTCATCCAATGACACAAATGAACTTATTGGATGCACAAGATTGGTTAAAAACCCTAATTGGACAAGAATAAGCCTAGGGAGGGCGAAAATGACCTAAATGTTCGTCCAATGACACAAACACACCTATCGGATGCATAAGATTACATAAAAACCCTAATTGGACAAGAATAAGACTAGGGAGGACGAAAATGACCTAAATGTTCGTCCAATGACACAAACACACCTATTGGATGCACAAGATTGGTTAAAAACCCTAATTGGACAAGAATAAGCCTAGGGAGGATGAAAATGACCTAAATGTTCGTCCAATGACACAAACACACCTATTGGATGCACAAGATTGCATAAAAACCCTAATTGGACAAGAATAAGACTAGGGAGGACAAAAATGACCTAAATGTTCCTCCAATGACACAAACACACCTATTGGATGCACAAGATTGCATAAAAACCCTAATTGGACAAGAATAAGACTTAAGAGGACGATAATGACCTAAATGTTCATCCAATGACACAAATGAACTTATTGGATGCACAAGATTGGTTAAAAACCCTAATTGGACAAGAATAAGCCTAGGGAGGACGAAAATGACCTAAATGTTCATCCAATGACACAAATGAACTTATTGGATGCACAAGATTGTTTAAAAACCCTAATTGGACAAGAATAAGCCTAGGGAGGACGAAAATGACCTAAATGTTCATCCAATGACACAAATGAACTTATTGGATGCACAAGATTGGTTAAAAACCCTAATTGGACAAGAATAAGCATAGGGATGACGAAAATGACCAAAATGTTCATCCAATGACACAAACACACATATTGGATGCACAAGATTGCTTAAAACCCTAATTGGACAAGAATAAGACTAGGGATGACGAAAATGACCTAAATGTTCATCCAATGACACAAATGAACTTATTGGATGCACAAGATTGGTTAAAAACCCTAATTGGACAAGAATAAGCCTAGGGAGGACGAAAATGACCTAAATGTTCGTCCAATGACACAAACACACCTATTGGATGCACAGGATTGCCTAAAAACCCTAATTGGACAAGAATAAGCCTAGGGAGGACGAAAATGACCTAAATGTTCGTACAATGACACAAACACACCTATAGGATGCACAAGATTGCATAAAAACCCTAATTGGATAAGAACAAGCCTAGGGAGGATGAAAATGACCTAAATGTTCATCCAATGACACAAATGAACTTATTGGATGCACAAGATTGGTTAAAAACCCTAATTGGACAAGAATAAGCCTAGGGAGGACGTAAATGACCTAAATGTTCATCCAATGACACAAACACACCTATTGGATGCACAAGATTGCATAAAAACCCTAATTCGACAAGAATAAAACTAGGGAGGACGAAAATGACCTAAATGTTCATCCAATGACACAAATGAACTTATTGGATGCACAAGATTGGTTAAAAACCCTAATTGGACAAGAATAAGCCTAGGGAGGACGTAAATGACCTAAATGTTCATCCAATGACACAAATGAACTTATTGGATGCACAAGATTGGTTAAAAACCATAATTGGACAAGAATTAGCATAGGGAGGACGAAAATGACCTAAATGTTCATCCAATGACACAAACACACATATTGGATGCAGAAGATTGCTTAAAACCCAAATTGGACAAGAATAAAACTAGGGATGACGAAAATGACCTAAATGTTCATCCAATGACACAAATGAACTTATTGGATGCACAAGATTGGTTAAAAACCCTAATTGGACAAGAATAAGCCTAGGGAGGACGAAAATGACCTAAATGTTCGTCCAATGACACAAACACACCTATTGGATGCACAAGATTGCATAAAAACCCTAATTGGACAAGAATAAGACTAGGGAGGACGTAAATGACCTAAATGTTCCACCAATGACACAAATGAACTTATTGGATGCACAAGGTTGGTTAAAAACCCTAATTGGACAAGAATAAGCCTAGGGAGGACGAAAATGACCTAAATGTTCAATCAATGACACAAATGAACTTATTGGATGCACAAGATTGGTTAAAAACCCTAATTGGACAAGAATAAGCCTAGGGAGGACGAAAATGACCTAAATGTTCATCCAATGACACAAATGAACTTATTGGATGCACAAGATTGGTTGAAAACCCTAATTGTACAAGAATAAGCCTAGGGAGGACGAAAATGTCCTAAATGTTCATCCAATGACACAAATGAACTTATTGGATGCACAAGATTGGTTAAAAACCCTAATTGGAAAAGAATACGCCTTCGGAGGACGAAAATGACCTAAATGTTCGTCCAATGACACAAACACACCTATTGGATGCTCAAGATTGCATAAAACCCAAATTGGACAAGAATAAGACTAGGGAGGACGAGAATGACCTAAATGTTCCTCCAATGACACAAATGAACTTATTGAATGCACAAGATTGGTTAAAAACCCTAATTGGACAAGAATAAGCCTAGGGAGGGCGAAAATGACCTAAATGTTCGTCCAATGACACAAACACACCTATTGGATGCACAAGGTTGCATAAAAACCCTAATTGGACAAGAATAAGACTAGGGAGGACGAAAATGACCTAAATGTTCCTCAAATGACACAAACGAACTTATTGGATGCACAAGATTGGCTAAAAATCCTAATTGGACAAGAAAAAGCCTAGGGAGGACGAAAATGACCTAAATGTTCATCCAATGACACAAATGAACTTATTGGATGCACAAGATTGCTTAAAAACCCTAATTGGACAAGAATAAGCCTAGGGAGGACGAAAATGACCTAAATGTTCGTCCGATGACACAAACACACGTATTGGATGCACACGATTGAATAAAAACCCTAATTGGACAAGAATAAGACTAGAGAGGACGCAAATGACCTAAATGTTCCTCCAATGACACAAATGAACTTATTGGATGCATAAGATTGGTTAAAAACCCTAATTGGACAAGAATAAGCCTAGGGAGGACGAAAATGACCTAAATGTTCATCCAATGACACAAATGAACTTATTGGATGCACAAGATTGGTTAAAAACCCTAATTGGACAAGAATAAGCATAGGGAGGGCGAAAATGACCTAAATGTTCGTCCAATGACACAAACACACCTATTGGATGCACAAGATTGCATAAAAACCCTAATTGGACAAGAATAAGACTAGAGAGGATGCAAATGACCTAAATGTTCCTCCATTGACACAAAGAACTTATTGGATGCACAAGGTTGGTTAAAAACCCAAATTGGACAAGAATAAGCCTAGGGAGGATAAAAATGACCTAAATGTTCATCAATTGACACAAATGAACTTATTGGATGCACAAGATTGGTTAAAAACCCTAATTGGACATGAATAAGCCTAGGGAGGAAGAAAATGACCTAAATGTTCCTCCAATGACACAAACGAACTTATTGGATGCACAAGAATGGCTAAAAACCCTAATTGGACAAGAAAAAGCCTAGGGAGGACGAAAATGACCTAAATGTTCATCCAATGACACAAAGGAACTTATTGGATGCACAAGATTGGTTAAAAACCCTAATTGGACAAGAATAAGCCTAGGGAGGACGAAAATGACCTAAATGTTCGTCCGATGACACAAACACACCTATTGGATGCACAAGATTGAATAAAAACCCTAATTTGACAAGAATAAGACTAGCGAGGACGAAAATGACCTAAATGTTCCTCCAATGACACAAACACACCTATTGGATGCACAAGATTGCATAAAAACCCTAATTGGACAAGAATAAGACTAGGGATGACGAAAATGACCTAAATGTTCCTCCAATGACACAAACACACCTATTGGATGGACAAGATTGCATAAAAACCCTAATTGGACAAGAATAAGACTAGCGATGACGAAAATGACCTAAATGTTCCTCCAATGACACAAACACACCTATTGGATGCACAAGATTGCATAAAAACCCTAATTGGACAAGAATAAGCCTAGGGAGGACGAAAATGACCTAAATGTTCATCCAATGACACAAATCAACTTATTGGATGCACATGATTGGTTAAAAACCCTAATTGGAAAAGAATAAGCCTAGGGAGGACGAAAATGACCTAAATGTTCGTCCAATGACACAAACACACCTATTAAATGCACAAGATTGCATAAAAACCCTAATTGGACAAGAATAAGACTAGGGAGGACGAAAATGACCTAAATGTTCATCCAATGACACAAATCAACTTATTGGATGCACATGATTGGTTAAAAACCCTAATTGGACTAGAATAAGCCTAGGGTGGACGAAAATGACCTAAATGTCGTCTAATGACACAACTGAACTTATTGGATGCACAAGATTGGATAAAAACCCTAATTGGGCAAGAATAAGCCTAGGGAGGATGAAAATGACCTAAATGTTCGTCCAATGACACAAATTAACTTATTGGATGCACCAGATTGGCTAAAAACCCTAATTGGACAAGAATAAGCCTAGGGAGGACGAAAATGACCTAAATGTTCATCCAATGACACAAATGAACTTATTGGATGCACAAGATTGGTTAAAAACCCTAATTGGACAAGAATAAGCCTAGGGAGGACAAAAATGACCTAAATGTTCATCCAATGACACAAATCAACTTATTGGATGCACATGATTGGTTAAAAACCCTAATTGGACAAGATTAAGCCTAGGGTGGACGAAAATGACCTAAATGTTCGTCTAATGTCACAAATGAACTTATTGGATGCACAAGATTGGTTAAAAACCCTAATTGGACAAGAATAAGCCTAGGGAGGACGAAAATGACCTAAATGTTCGTCCAATGACACAAATGAACTTATTGGATGCACAAGATAGGTTAAAAACCCTAATTGGACAAGAATAAGCCTAGGGAGGACGAAAATGACCTAAATGTTAATCCAATGACACAAATGAACTTATTGGATGCACAAGATTGGTTAAAAACCCTAATTGGACAAGAATAAGCCTAGGGAGGACGAAAATGACCTAATTGTTAATCCAACGACACAAATGAACTTATTGGATGCACAAGATTGGTTAAAAACCCTAATTGGACAAGAATAAGCCTAGGGAGGACGAAAATGACCTAAATGTTCATCCAATGACACAAATGAACTTATTGGATGCACAAGATTGGTTAAAAACCCTAATTGGACAAGAATAAGCCTAGGGAGGACAAAAATAACCTAAATGTTCATCCAATGACACAAACACACCTAGTCTTATTGGATGCACAAGATTGGTTAAAAACCCTAATTGGACAAGAATAAGCCTTGGGAGGACGAAAATGACCTAAATGTTCATCCAATGACACAAATGAACTTATTGGATACACAAGATTGGTTAAAAACCCTAATTGGACAAGAATAAGCCTAGGGTGGACGAAAATGACCTAAATGTTCATCCAATGACACAAATGAACTTATTGGATGCACAAGATTGGTTAAAAACCCTAATTGGACAAGAATAAGCCTAGGGTGGATTAAAATGACCTAAATGTTCATCCAATGACACAAATGAACTTATTGGATGCACAAGATTGGTTAAAAACCCTAATTGGACAAGAATAAGCCTAGGGTGGACGAAAATGACCTAAATGTTCATCCAATGACACAAATGAACTTTTTGGATGCACAAGATTGCTTAAAAACCCTAATTAGACAAGAATAAGCCTAGGGAGGACGAAAATGACCTAAATGATCATCCAATGACACAAACACACCTATTGGATGCATAAGATTGGTTAGAAATCCTAATTGGACAAGAATAAGCCTAGGGAAGACGAAAATGACCTAAATGTTCATCCAATGACACAAACACACCTATTGGATGCACAAGATTGGTTAAAAACCCTAATTGGACAAGAATAAGCCTAGGGAGGACGAAAATGACCTAAATGTTCATCCAATGACACAAATGAACTTATTGGATCCACAAGATTGGTTAAAAACCCTAATTGGACAAGAATAAGCATAAGGAGGACGAAAATGACCTAAATGTTCATCCAATGACACAAACACACCTATTGGATGCACAAGATTGGTTAAAAACCCTAATTGGACAAGAATAAGCCTAGGGAGGACGAAAATGACCTAAATGTTCATCCAATGACACAATTGAACTTATTGGATGCACAAGATTGGTTAAAAACCCTAATTGGACAAGAATAAGCCTAGGGAGGGCGAAAATGACCTAAATGTTCGTCCAATGACACAAACACACCTATTGGATGCACAAGATTGCATAAAAACCCTAATTGGACAAGAATAAGCCTAGGGACGACCAAAATGACCTAAATGTTTATCCAATGACACAAACACACCTACTGGATGCACAAGATTGGTTAAAAACCCTAATTGGACAAGAAAAATCCTAGGAAAGACGAAAATGACCTAAATGTTCATCCAATGACACAAATGAACTTATTGGATGCACAAGATTGGTTAAAAACCCTAATTGGACAAGAATAAGCATAGGGAGGACGAAAATGACCTAAATGTTCATCCAATGACACACATCAACTTATTGGATGCACATGATTGGTTAAAAACCCTAATTGGACAAGAATAAGCCTAGGGAGGACGAAAATGACCTAAATGTTCGTCCAATGACACAAACACACCTATTGGATGCACAAGATTGCATAAAAACCCTAATTGGACAAGAATAAGACTAGGGAGGATGAAAATCACCTAAATGTTCCTCCAATGACACAAACACACCTATTGGATGCACAAGATTGCATAAAAACCCTAATTGGACAAGAATAAGACTAGGGAGGACGAAAATGACCTAAATGTTCTTCCAATGACACAAATGAACTTATTGGATGCACAAGATTGGTTAAAAACCCTAATTGGACAAGAATAAGCCTAGGGAGGGCGAAAATGACCTAAATGTTCGTCCAATGACACAAACACACCTATTGGATGGACAAGTTTGCATAAAAACCCTAATTGCACAAAAATAAAACTAGGGAGGACGAAAATGACCGAAATGTTCCTCAAATGACACAAATGAACTTATTGGATGCACGAGGTTTATTAAAAACCCTAATTGGACAAGAATAAGCCTAGGGAGGACGAAAATGACCTAAATGTTCAACCAATGACACAAATTAACTTATTGGATGCACAAGGTTGGTTAAAAACCCTAATTGGACAACAATAAGCATAGGGAGGACGAAAATGACCTAAATGTTCGTCCAATGACACAAACACACATATTGGATGCACAAGATTGCTTAAACACCCTAATTGGACAAGAATAAGACTAGGGAGGACGAAAATGACCTAAATGTTCCTCCAATGACACAAACACACCTATTGGATGCACAAGATTGGCTAAAAACCCTAATTGGACAAGAATAAGCCTAGGGAGGACGAAAATGACCTAAATGTTCCTCCAATGACACAAACACACCTATTGGATGCACAAGATTGCATAAAAACCCTAATTGGACAAGAATAAGACTAGGGAGGACGAAAATGACCTAAATGTTCCTCCAATTACACAAACACACCTATTGGATGCACAAGATTGCATAAAAACCCTAATTGGACAAGAATAAGACTAGGGAGGACGAAAATGACCTAAATGTTCATCCAATGACACAAATGAACATATTGGACGCACATGAATGGTTAAAAACCCTAATTGGAGAAGAATAAGCCTAGGGAGGATGAAAATGACCTAAATGTTCGTCTAATGACACAAATGAACTTATTGGATGCACAAGATTGGTTAAAAACCCTAATTGGACAAGAATAAGCCTAGGGAGGACAAAAATGACCTAAATGTTCATCCAATGACACAAATGAACTTATTGGATGCACAAGATTGGTAAAAAACCCTAATTGGACAAGAATAAGCCTAGGGAGGACGAAAATGACCTAAATGTTCCTCCAATGACACAAACACACCTATTGGATGCACAAGATTGCCTAAAAACCCTTATTGGACAAGAATAAGCCTAGGGAGGACGAAAATGACCTAAATGTTCCTCCAATGACACAAACACACCTATTGGATGCACAAGATTGCATAAAAACCCTAATTGGACAAGAATAAGACTAGGGAGGACGAAAATGACCTAAATGTTCGTCCAAGGACACAAACACACCTATTGGATGCACAAGATTGCATCAAAACCCTAATTGGAAAAGAATAAGCCTAGGGAGGACGAAAATGACCAAAATGTTCATCCAATGACACAAATGAACTTATTGGATGCACAAGATTGGTTAAAAACCCTAATTGGACAAGAATAAGCCTAGGGAGGACGAAAATGACCTAAATGTTCATCCAATGACACAAATGAACTTATTGGATGCACAAGATTGGTTAAAAACCCTAATTGGACAAGAATAAGCCTAGGGAGGACGAAAATGACCTAAATGTTCATCCAATGACACAAACACACCTATTTGATGCACAAGATTGGTTAGAAACCGTAATTGGACAAGAATAAGCCTAGGAAGGACGAAAATGACCTAAATGTTAATCCAATGACACAAATGAACTTATTGGATGCACAAGATTGGTAAAAAACCCTAATTGGACAAGAATAAGCCGAGGGAGGACGAAAATGACCTAAATGTTCATCCAATGACACAAACACACCTATTGGATGCACAAGATTGGTTAAAAACCCTAATTGGACAAGAATAAGCCTAGGGAGGACGAAAATGACCTAAATGTTCATCCAATGACACAAATGAACTTATTGGATGCACAAGATTGGTTAAAAACCCTAATTGGACAAGAATAAGTTTAGGGAGGACGAAAATGACCTAAATGTTTATCCAATGACACAAATCAACTTATTGGATGCACATGATTGGTTAAAAACCCTAATTGGACAAGAATAAGCCTAGGGTGGACGAAAATGACCTAAATGTTCGTCTAATGTCACAAATGAACTTATTGGATGCACAAGATTGGTTAAAAACCCTAATTGGACAAGAATAAGCCTAGGGAGGACGAAAATGACCTAAATGTTCGTCCAATCACACAAATGAACTTATTGGATGCACCAGATTGGCGAAAAACCCTAATTGGACAAGAATAAGCCTAGGGAAGACGAAAATGACCTAAATGTTCATCCAATGACACAAACACACTTATTGGATGCACAAGATTGGTTAAAAACCCTAATTGGACAAGAATAAGCCTAGGGTGGACGAAAATGACCTAAATGTTCATCCAATGACACAAACGAACTTATTGGATGCACTAGATTGGTTAAAAACCCTAATTGGACAAGAATAAGCCTAGGGAGGGCGAAAATGACCTAAATGTTCGTCCAATGACACAAACACACCTATTGGATGCACAAGATTGCATAAAAACCCTAATTGGACAAGAATAAGACTAGAGAGGACGCAAATGACCTAAATGTTCCTCCAATGACACAAATGAACTTATTGGATGCACAAGATTGCATAAAAACCCTAATTGGACAAGAATAAGACTAGGGACGACGAAAATGACATAAATGTTCATCCAATGACACAAACATACATATTGGATGCACAAGATTGCTTAAAACCCTAATTAGGCAAGAATAAGACTAGGGAGGACGAAAATGACCTAAATGTTCATCCAATGACACAAATGAACTTATTGGATGCACAAGATTGGTTAAAAACCCTAATTGGACAAGAATAAGCCTAGGGAGGGCGAAAATGACCTAAATGTTCGTCCAATGACACAAACACACCTATTGGATGCACAATATTGCATAAAAACCCTAATTGGACAAGAATAAGACTAGAGAGGACGCAAATGACCTAAATGTTCCTCCAATGACACAAATGAGCTTATTGGATGCACAAGATTGGTTAAAAACCCTAATTGGACAAGAATAAGCCTAGGGAGGACAAAAATGACCTAAATGTTCATCCAATGACACAAATGAACTTATTGGATGCAAAAGATTGGTTAAAAACCCTAATTGGACAAGAATAAGCCTAGGAAGGGCGAAAATGACCTAAATGTTCGTCCAATGACACAAACACACCTATTGGATGCACAAGATTGCATAAAAACCCTAATTGGACAAGAATAAGACTAGAGAGGACGCAAATGACCTAAATGTTCCTCCAATGACACAAATGAACTTATTGGATGCACAAGATTGCATAAAAACCCTAATTGGACAAGAATAAGTCTAGGGAGGACGAAAATGACCTAAATGTTCATCCAATGACACAAACACACATATTGGATGCACAAGATTGCTTAAAACCCTAATTGGGCAAGAATAAGACTGTGGAGGACGAAAATGACCTAAATGTTCATCCAATGACACAAATGAACTTATTGGATGCACAAGATTGGTTAAAAACCCTAATTGGACAAGAATAAGCCTAGGGAGGGCGAAAATGACCTAAATGTTTGTCCAATGACACAAACACACCTATTGGATGCACAAGATTGCATAAAAACCCTAATTGGACAAGAATAAGACTAGGGAGGACGAAAATGACCTAAATGTTCATCCAATGACACAAATGAACTTATTGTATGCACAAGATTGGTTAAAAACCCTAATTGGACAAGAATAAGCATAGGGAGGTCGAAAATGACCTAAATGTTCGTCCAATGACATAAACACACCTATTGGATGCACAGGATTGCTTAAAACCCTAATTGGACAAGAATAAGCCTAGGGAGGACGTAAATGACCTAAATGTTCATCCAATGACACAAATGAACTTATTGGATGCACAAGATTGGTTAAAAACCCTAATTGGACAAGAATAAGCATAGGGAGGACGAAAATGACCTAAATGTTCATCCAATGTCGCAAACACACATATTGGATGCACAAGATTGCTTAAAACCCAAATTGGACAAGAATAAGACTAGGGATGACGAAAATGACCTAAATGTTCATCCCATGACACAAATGAACTTATTGGATGCACAAGATTGGTTAAAAACTCTAATTGGACAAGAATAAGACTAGGGAAGACGAAAATTACCTAAATGTTCATCCAATGACACAAACGAACTTATTGGATGCACAAGATTGGTTAAAAACCCTAATTGGACAAGAATAAGCCTAGGGAGGACGAAAATGACCTAAATGTTCATCCAATGACACAAATGAACTTATTGGATGCACAAGATTGGTTAAAAACCCTAATTGGACAAGAATAAGCCTAGGGAGGACAAAAATGACCTAAATGTTCTTCCAATGACACAAATACACCTATTGGATGCACAAGATTGCATAAAAACCCTAATTGGACAAGAATAAGACTATGGAGGACGAAAATGACCAAAATGTTCCTCCAATGACACAAATGAACTTATTGGATGCACAAGGTTGGTTAAAAACCCTAATTGGACAAGAATAAGCCTAGGGAGGACGAAAATGACCTAAATGTTCATCCAATGACACAAATGAACTTATTGGATGCACAAGATTGGTTAAAAACCCTAATTGGACAAGAATAAGCCTAGGGAGGACGAAAATGACCTAAATGTTCATCCAATGACACAAATGAACTTATTGGATGCACAAGATTGGTTAAAAACCTTAATTGTACAAGAATAAGCCTAGGGAGGACGAAAATGACCTAAATGTTCATCCAATGACACAAATGAACTTATTAGATGCACAAGATTGGTTAAAAACCCTAATTGGACAAGAATAAGCCTAGGGAGGACGAAAATGACCTAAATGTTCATCCAATGTCACAAATGAACTTATTGGATGCACAAGATTGGTTAAAAACCCTAATTGGACAAGAATAAGCCTAGGGAGGACGAAAATGACCTAAATGTTCATCCAATGACACAAATGAACTTATTGGATGCACAAGATTGGTTAAAAACCCTAATTGGACAAGAATAAGCCTAGGGAGGACGAAAATGACCTAAATGTTCATCCAATGACACAAATGAACTTATTGGATGCACAAGATTGGTTAAAAACCCTAATTGGACAAGAATAAGCCTTGGGTGGACAAAAATGACCTAAATGTTCATACAATGACACAAATGAACTTATTGGATGCACAAGATTGGTTAAAAACCCTAATTGGACAAGAATAAGCCTAGGGAGGACGAAAATGACCTAAATGTTCATCCAATGACACAAATGAACTTATTGGATGCACAAGATTGGTTAAAAACCCTAATTGGACAAGAATAAGCCTAGGGAGGACGAAAATGACCTAAATGTTCATCCAATGACACAAATGAACTTATTGGATGCACAAGATTGGTTAAAAACCCTAATTGAACAAGAATAAGCTAAGGGAGGACGAAAATGACCTAAATGTTCATCCAATGACACAAACACACATATTGGATGCACAAGATTGCTTAAAACCCTAATTGGACAAGAATAAGACTAGGGAGGACGAAAATGACCTAAATGTTCATCCAATGACACAAATGAACTTATTGGATGCACAAGATTGGTTGAAAACCCTAATTGGACAAGAATAAGCATAGGGAGGACGTAAATGACCTAAATGTTCCACCAATGACACAAATGAACTTATTGGATGCACAAGATTGGTTAAAAACCCTAATTGGACAAGAATAAGCCTAGGGAGGACGAAAATGACCTAAATGTTCATCCAATGACACAAATGAACTTATTGGATGCACCAGATTGGTTAAAAACCCTAATTGGACAAGAATAAGCCTAGGGTGGACGAAAATGACCTAAATGTTCATCCAATGACACAAATGAACTTATTGGATGCACAAGATTGGTTAAAAACCCTAATTGGACAAGAATAAGCCTAGGGAGGACGAAAATGACCTAAATGTTCATCCAATGACACAAATGAACTTATTGGATGCACAAGATTGGATAAAAACCCTAATTGGACAAGAATAAGCCTAGGGAGGGCGAAAATGACCTAAATGTTCGTCCAATGACACAAACACACCTATTGGATGCACAAGATTGCATAAAAACCCTAATTGGACAAGAATAAGACTAGAGAGGACGCAAATGACCTAAATGTTCCTCCAATGACACTAATGAACTTATTGGATGCACAAGATTGGTTAAAAACCCTAATTGGACAAGAATAAGTTTAGGGAGGACGAAAATGAATTAAATGTTCATCCAATGACACAAATCAACTTATTGGATGCACATGATTGGTTAAAAACCCTAATTGGACAAGAATAAGCCTAGGGTGGACGAAAATGACCTAAATGTTCATCCAATGACACAAATGAACTTATTGGATGCACAAGATTGGTTAAAAACCCTAATTGGACAAGAATAAGCCTAGGGAGGGCGAAAATGACCTAAATGTTCGTCCAATGACACAAACACACCTATTGGATGCACAAGATTGCATAAAAACCCTAATTGGACAAGAATAAGACTAGAGAGGACGCAAATGACCTAAATGTTCCTCCAATGACACTAATGAACTTATTGGATGCACAAGATTGGTTAAAAACCCTAATTGGACAAGAATAAGTTTAGGGAGGACGAAAATGTCCTAAATGTTCATCCAATGACACAAATCAACTTATTGGATGCACATGATTGGTTAAAAACCCTAATTGGACAAGAATAAGCCTAGGGTGGACGAAAATGACCTAAATGTTCATCCAATGACACAAATGAACTTGTTGGATGCACAAGATTGGTTAAAAACCCTAATTGGACAAGAATAAGCCTAGGGAGGGCGAAAATGACCTAAATGTTCGTCCAATGACACAAACACACCTATTGGATGCACAAGATTGCATAAAAACCCTAATTGGACAAGAATAAGACTAGAGATGACGCAAATGACCTAAATGTTCCTCCAATGACACTAATGAACTTATTGGATGCACAAGATTGGTTAAAAACCCTAATTGGACAAGAATAAGTTTAGGGAGGACGAAAATGACCTAAATGTTCATCCAATGACACAAATCAACTTATTGGATGCACATGATTGGTTAAAAACCCTAATTGGACAAGAATAAGCCTAGGGTGGACGAAAATGACCTAAATGTTCATCCAATGACACAAATGAACTTATTGGATGCACAAGATTGGTTAAAAACCCTAATTGGACAAGAATAAGCCTAGGGAGGGCGAAAATGACCTAAATGTTCGTCCAATGACACAAACACACCTATTGGATGCACAAGAAATTTATAAAAACCCTAATTGGACAAGAATAAGACTAGAGAGGACGTAAATGACCTAAATGTTCCTCCAATGACACTAATGAACTTATTGGATGCACAAGATTGGTTAAAAACCCTAATTGGACAAGAATAAGTTTAGGGAGGACGAAAATGACCTAAATGTTCATCCAATGACACAAATCAACTTATTGGATGCACATGATTGGTTAAAAACCCTAATTGGACAAGAATAAGCCTAGGGTGGACGAAAATGACCTAAATGTTCATCCAATGACACAAATGAACTTATTGGATGCACAAGATTGGTTAAAAACCCTAATTGGACAAGAATAAGCCTAGGGAGGGAGAAAATGACCTAAATGTTCGTCCAATGACACAAACACACCTATTGGATGCACAAGATTGCATAAAAACCCTAATTGGACAAGAATAAGACTAGAGAGGACGCAAATGACCTAAATGTTCCTCCAATGACACAAATGAACTTATTGGATGCACAAGATTGGTTAAAAACCCTAATTGGACAAGAATAAGTTTAGGGAGGACGAAAACGACCTAAATGTTCATCCAATGACACAAATCAACTTATTGGATGCACATGATTGGTTAAAAACCCTAATTGGACAAGAATAAGCCTAGGGTGGACGAAAATGACCTAAATGTTCATCCAATGACACAAATGAACTTATTGGATGCACAAGATTGGTTAAAAACCCTAATTGGACAAGAATAAGCCTAGGGAGGGCGAAAATGACCTAAATGTTCGTCCAATGACACAAACACACCTATTGGATGCACAAGATTACATAAAAACCCTAATTGGACAAGAATAAGACTAGGGAGGACGAAAATGCCCTAAATGTTCATCCAATGACACAGACACACATATTGGATGCACAAGATTGCTTAAAACCCTAATTGGGCAAGAATAAGACTAGGGAGGACGAATATGACCTAAATGTTAATCCAATGACACAAATGAACTTATTGCATGCACATGATTGGTTAAAACCCTAATTGGACAAGAATAAGCCTAGGGTGGACGAAAATGACCTAAATGTTCATCCAATGACACAAATGAACTTATTGGATGCACAAGATTGGTTAAAAACCCTAATTGGACAAGAATAAGCCTAGGGAGGGCGAAAATGACCTAAATGTTCGTCCAATGACACAAACACACCTATTGGATGCACAAGATTGCATAAAAACCCTAATTGGACAAGAATAAGACTAGAGAGGACGCAAATGACCTAAATGTTCCTCCAATGACACTAATGAACTTATTGGATGCACAAGATTGGTTAAAAACCCTAATTGGACAAGAATAAGTTTAGGGAGGACGAAAATGACCTAAATGTTCATCCAATGACACAAATAAACTTATTGGATGCACATGATTGGTTAAAAACCCTAATTGGACAAGAATAAGCCTAGCGTGGACGAAAATGACCTACATGTTCACCCAATGACACAAATGAACTTATTGGATGCACAAGATTGGTTAAAAACCCTAATTGGACAAGAATAAGCCTAGGGAGGGCGAAAATGACCTAAATGTTCGTCCAATGACACAAACACACCTATTGGATGCACAAGATTGCATAAAAACCCTAATTGGACAAGAATAAGACTAGAGAGGACGCAAATGACCTAAATGTTCCTCCAATGACACAAATGAACTTATTGGATGCACAAGATTGGTTAAAAACCCTAATTGGACAAGAATAAGTTTAGGGAGGACGAAAATGACCTAAATGTTCATCCAATGACACAAATCAACTTATTGGATGCACATGATTGGTTAAAAACCCTAATTGGACAAGAATAAGCCTAGGGTGGACGAAAATGACCTAAATGTTCGTCTAATGTCACAAATGAACTTATTGGATGCACAAGATTGGTTAAAAACCCTAATTGGACAAGAATAAGCCTAGGGAGGACGAAAATGACCTAAATGTTCGTCCAATCACACAAATGAACTTATTGGATGCACAAGATTGGTTAAAAACCCTAATTGGACAAGAATAAGCCTAGGGAGGACGAAAATGACCCAAATGTTCATCCAATGACACAAATGAACTTATTGGATGCACAAGATTGGTTAAAAACCATAATTGGACAAGAATAAGCCTAGGGAGGACGAAAATGACCTAAATGTTCATCCAATGACACAAATGAACTTATTGGATGCACAAGATTGGTTAAAAACCCTAATTAGACAAGAATAAGCCTAGGGAGGACGAAAATGACCTAAATGTTCATCCAATGACAAAAATGAACTTATTGGATGCACAAGATTGGTTGAAAACCCTAATTGGACAAGAATAAGACTAGGGAGGACGAAAATGACCAAAATGTTCATCCAATGACACAAATGAACTTATTGGATGCACAAGATTGGTTAAAAACCCTAATTGGACCAGAATAAGCATAGGGAGGACGAAAATTACCTAAATGTTCATCCAATGACACAAACACACATATTGGATGCACAAGATTGCTTAAAACCCTAATTGGGCAAGAATAAGACTAGGGAGGACGAAAATGACCTAAATGTTCATCCAATGACACAAATGAACTTATTGGATGCACAAGATTGGTTAAAAACCCTAATTGGACAAGAATAAGCCTAGGGAGGACGAAAATGACATAAATGTTCATCCAATGACACAAATGAACTTATTGGATGCACAAGATTGGTTAAAAACCCTAATTGGACAAGAATAAGCCTAGGGAGGGCGAAAATGACCTAAATGTTCGTCCAATGACACAAACACACCTATTGGATGCACAAGATTGCATAAAAACCATAATTGGACAAGAATAAGACTTGGGAGGACGCAAATGATCTAAATGTTCATCCAATGACACAAACACACATATTGGATGCACAAGATTGCTTAAAACGCTAATTGCACAAGAATAAGACTAGGGAGGACGAAAATGACCTAAATGTTCATCCAATGACACAAATGAACTTATTGGATGCACAAGATTGGTTAAAAACCCTAATTGGACAAGAATAAGCCTAGGGAGGACGAAAATGACCTAAATGTTTGTCCAATGACACAAATACACCTATTGGATGCACAAGATTGCATAAAATCCCTAATTGGACAAGAATAAGACTAGGGAGGACGAAAATGACCTAAATGTTCCTCCAATGACACAAACACACCTATTGGATGCACAAGATTGCATAAAAACCCTAATTGGACAAGAATAAGACTAGGGAGGACGAAAATGACCTAAATGTTCATCCAATGACACAAATGAACTTATTGGATGCACAAGATTGGTTAAAAACCCTAATTGGACAAGAATAAGCCTAGGGAGGGCGAAAATGACCTAAATGTTCGTCCAATGACACAAACACACCTATTGGATGCACAAGATTGCATAAAAACCCTAATTAGACAAGAATACGACTAGGTAGGAAGAAAATGACCTAAATGTTCATCCAATGACACAAATGAACTTATTGGATGCACAACGTTGGTTAAAAACCCTAATTGGACAAGAATAAGTCTAGGGAGGACGAAAATGACCTAAATGTTCGTCCAATGACACAAACACACCTATTGGATGCACAAGATTGCATAAAACCCTAATTGGACAAGAATAAGACTAGGGAGGACGAAAATGACCTAAATGTTCCTCCAATGACACAAACACACCTATTGGATGCAGAAGATTGCATAAAAACCCTAATTGGACAAGAATAAGACTAGGGAGGACGAAAATGACCTAAATGTTCATCCAATGACACAAATGAACTTATTGGATGCACAAGATTGGTTAAAAACCCTAATTGGACAAGAATAAGCCTAGTGAGGACGAATATGACCTAAATGTTCATCCAATGACACAAATGAACTTATTGGATGCACAAGATTGGTTAAAAACCCTAATTGGACAAGAATAAGCCTAGGGAGGACGAAAATGACCTAAATGTTCATCCAATGACACAAATGAACTTATTGGATGCACAAGATTGGTTAAAAACCCTAATTGGACAAGAATAAGCCTAGGGAGGACGAAAATGACCAAAATGTTCATCAAATGACACAAATGAACTTATTGGATGCACAAGATTGGTTAAAAACCCTAATTGGACAAGAATAAGCCTAGGGAGGACGAAAATGACCTAAATGTTCATCCAATGACACAAATGAACTTATTGGATGCACAAGATTGGTTAAAAGTCCTAATTGGACAAGAATAAGCCTAGGGAGGACGAAAATGACCTAAATGTTCATCCAATGACACAAATGAACTTATTGGATGCACAAGATTGGTTAAAAACCCTAATTGGACAAGAATAAGCCTAGGGAGGACGAAAATGACCTAAATGTTCGTCCAATAACACAAACACACCTATTGGATGCACAAGATTGCATAAAAACCCTAATTGGACAAGAATAAGACTAGGGAGGACGAAAATGACCTAAATGTTCATCCAATGACACAAATGAACTTATTGTATGCACAAGATTGGTTAAAAACCCTAATTGGACAAGAATAAGCATAGGGAGAACGAAAATGACCTAAATGTTCATCCAATGACACCAACACACATATTGGATTTACAAGATTGCATAAAAACCCTAATTGGAAAAGAATAAGACTAGGGAGGACAAAAACGACCTAAATGTTCATCCAATGAAGCAAATGAACTTATTGGATGCCCAAGATTGGTTAAAAACCCTAATTGGACAAGAATAAGCATAGGGAGGACGAAAATGACCTAAATGTTCATCCAATGACACAAACACACCTATTGGATGCACAAGATTGCATAAAAACCCTAATTGGACAAGAATAAGACTAGGGAGGACGAAAATGACCTAAATGTCCCTCCAATGACACAAATGAACTTATTGGATGCACAAGGTTGATTAAAAACCCTAATTGGACAAGAATAAGCCTAGGGAGGACGAAAATGACCTAAATGTTCATCCAATGACACAAACGAACTTATTGGATGCACAAGATTGGTTAAAAACCCTAATTGGACAAGAATAAGCCTAGGGAGGACGAAAATGACCTAAATGTTCATCCAATGACACAAACACACTTATTGGATGCACAAGATTGGTTAAAAACCCTAATTGGACAAGAATAAGCCTAGGGAGGACAAAAATGACCTAAATGTTCATCCAATGACACAAATCAACTTATTGGATGCACATTATTGGTTAAAAACCCTAATTGGACAAGAATAAGCCTAGGGTGGACGAAAATGACCTAAATGTTCGTCTAATGTCACAAATGAACTTATTGGATGCACAAGATTGGTTAAAAACCCTAATTGGACAAGAATAAGCCTAGGGAGGACGAAAATGACCTAAATGTTCGTCCAATCACACAAATGAACTTATTGGATGCACCAGATTGGCTAAAAACCCTAATTGGACAAGAATAAGCCTAGGGAGGACGAAAATGACCTAAATGTTCATCCAATGACACAAATGAACTTATTGGATGCACAAGATTGGTTAAAAACCCTAATTGGACAAGAATAAGCTTAGGGAGGACGAAAAAGACCTAAATGTTCATCCAATGACACAAATCAACTTATTGGATGCACATGATTGGTTAAAAACTTTAATTGGACAAGAATAAGCCTAGGGTGGACGAAAATGACCTAAATGTTCGTCTAATGTCACAAATGAACTTATTGGATGCACAAGATTGGTTAAAAACCCTAATTGGACAAGAATAAGCCTAGGGAGGACGAAAATGACCTAAATGTTCGTCCAATCACACAAATGAACTTATTGGATGCACCAGATTGGCTAAAAACCCTAATTGGACAAGAATAAGCCTAGGGAGGACGAAAATGACCTAAATGTTCATCCAATGACACAAACACACTTATTGGATGCACAAGATTGGTTAAAAACCCTAATTGGACAAGAATAAGCCTAGGGAGGACAAAAATGACCTAAATGTTCATCCAATGACACAAATCAACTTATTGGATACACATTGTTGGTTAAAAACCCTAATTGGACAAGAATAAGCCTAGGGTGGACGAAAATGACCTAAATGTTCGTCTAATGACACAAATGAACTTATTGGATGCACAAGATTGGTTAAAAACCCTAATTGGACAAGAATAAGCCTAGGAAGGACGAAAATGACCTAAATGTTCGTCCAATGACACAAACACACCTATTGGATGCACAAGATTGCATAAAAACCCTAATTGGACAAGAATAACACTAGGGAGGGCGAAAATGACCTAAATGTTCATCCAATGACACAAATGAACTTATTGGATGCACAAGATTGGTTAAAAACCCTAATTAGACTAGAATAAGCCTAGGGAGGGCGAAAATGACCTAAATGTTCGTCCAATGACACAACACGCCTATTGGATGCACAAGATAGCATAAAAACCCTAATTGGACAAGATTAAGACTAGAGTGGACGCAAATGACCTAAATGTTCCTCCAATGACACATATGAACTTATTGGATGCAAAAGATTGGTTAAAAACCCTAATTGGACAAGAATAAGCCTAGGGAGGACAAAAACGACCTAAATGTTCATCCAATGACACAAATGAACTTATTGGATGCACGAGATTGGTTAAAAACCCTAATTGGACAAGAATAAGCCTAGGGAGGGCGAAAATGACCTAAATGTTCGTCCAATGACACAAATGAACTTATTGGATGCACAAGATTGGTTAAAAACCCTAATTGGACAAGAATAAGCCTAGGGAGGACGAAAATGACCTAAATGTTCATCCAAAGACACAAACGAACTTATTGGATGCACAAGATTGGATAAAAACCCTAATTGGACAAGAATAAGCCTAGGGAGGGCGAAAATGACCTAAATGTTCGTCCAATGACACAAATGAACTTATTGGATGCACAAGGTTGGTTAAAAACCCTAATTGGACAAGAACAAGCCTAGGGAGGATAAAAATGACCTAAATGTTCATCCAATGACACAAATGAACTTATTGGATGCACAAGATTGGTTAAAAACCCTAATTGGACAAGAATAAGCCTAGGGAGGACGAAAATGACCCAAATGTTCCTCCAATGACACAAACGAACTTATTGGATGCACAAGATTGGCTAAAAACCCAAATTGGACAAGAAAAAGCCTAGGGAGGACAAAAATGATCTAAATGTTCATCCAATGACACAAATGAACTTATTGGATGCACAAGATTTGTTAAAAACCCTAATTGGACAAGAATAAGCCTAGGGAGGACGAAAATAACCTAAATGTTCATCCAATGACACAAATAAATTTATTGCATGCACATGATTGGTTAAAAACCCTAATTGGACAAGAATAAGCCTAGGGAGGACGAAAATGACCTAATTGTTCGTCCGATGACACAAACACACCTATTGGATGCACAATATTTGTTAAAAACCCTAATTGGACAAGAATAAGACTAGGGAGGACGAAAATGACCTAAATGTTCGTCCAATGACACAAACACACCTATTGGATGCACAAGGTTGCATAAATACCCTAATTGGACAAGAATAAGACTAGGGAGGACGAAAATGACCTAAATGTTCCACCAATGACACAAATTCACTTATTGGATGCACAAGATTGGCTAAAAACCCTAATTGGACAGGAATAAGCCTAGGGAGGATGAAAATGACATAAATGTTCATCCAATGATACAAATGAACTTATTGGATGCACAAGATTGGTTAAAAACCCTAATTGGACAAGAATAAGCCTAGGGAGGATGTAAATGACCTAAATGTTCATCCAATGACACAAATCAACTTATTGGATGCACATGATTGGTTAAAAACCCTAATTGGAAAAGAATAAGCCTAGGGAGGACGAAAATGACCTAAATGTTCCTCCAATGACACAAACACACCTATTAAATGCACAAGATTGCATAAAAACCCTAATTGGACAAGAATAAGACTAGGGAGGACGAAAATGACCTAAATGTTCATCCAATGACACAAATCAACTGATTGGATGCACATGATTGGTTAAAAACCCTAATTGGACTAGAATAAGCCTAGGGTGGACGAAAATGACCTAAATGTCGTCTAATGACACAAATGAACTTATTGGATGCACAAGATTGGATAAAAACCCTAATTGGACAAGAATAAGCCTAGGGAGGACGAAAATGACCTAAATGTTCGTCAATGACACAAATTAACTTATTGGATGCACCAGATTGGCTAAAAACCCTAATTGGACAAGAATAAGCCTAGGGAGGACGAAAATGACCTAAATGTTCATCCAATGACACAAATGAACTTATTGGATGCACAAGATTGGTTAAAAACCCTAATTGGACAAGAATAAGTTTAGGGAGGACGAAAATGACCTAAATGTTTATCCAATGACACAAATCAACTTATTGGATGCACATGATTGGTTAAAAACCCTAATTGGACAAGAATAAGCCTAGGGTGGACGAAAATGACCTAAATGTTCGTCTAATGTCACAAATGAACTTATTGGATGCACAAGAATAGTTAAAAACCCTAATTGGACAAGAATAAGCCTAGGGAGGACGAAAATGACCTAAATGTTCGTCCAATCACACAAATGAACTTATTGGATGCACCAGATTGGCTAAAAACCCTAACTGGACAAGAATAAGCCTAGGGAGGACGAAAATGACCTAAATGTTCATCCAATGACACAAACACACTTATTGGATGCACAAGATTGGTTAAAAACCCTAATTGGACAAGAATAAGCCTAGGGAGGACAAAAATGACCTAAATGTTCATCCAATGACACAAATCAACTTATTGGATGCACATTATTGGTTAAAAACCCTAATTGGACAAGAATAAGCCTTGGGTGGACGAAAATGACCTAAATGTTCGTCTAATGACACAAATGAACTTATTGGATGCACAAGATTGGTTAAAAACCCTAATTGGACAAGAATAAGCCTAGGAAGGACGAAAATGACCTAAATGTTCGTCCAATGACACAAACACACCTATTGGATGCACAAGATTGCATAAAAACCCTAATTGGACAAGAATAACACTAGGGAAGGCGAAAATGACCTAAATGTTCATCCAATGACACAAATGAACTTATTGGATGCACAAGATTGGTTAAAAACCCTAATTGGACAAGAATAAGCCTAGGGAGGACGAAAATGACCTAAATGTTCATCCAATGACACAAATCAACTTATTGGATGCACATTATTGGTTAAAAACCCTAATTGGACAAGAATAAGCCTAGGGTGGACGAAAATGACCTAAATGTTCGTCTAATGACACAAATGAACTTATTGGATGCAAAAGATTGCATAAAAACCCTAATTGGACAAGAATAAGACTAGGGAGGACGAAAATGACCTTAATGTTCATCCAATGACACAAATGAACTTATTGGATGCACAAGATTGGTTAAAAACCCTAATTGGACTAGAATAAGCCTAGGGAGGGCGAAAATGACCTAAATGTTCGTCCAATGACACAAACACGCCTATTGGATGCACAAGATTGCATAAAAACCCTAATTGGACAAGAATAAGACTAGAGAGGACACAAATGACCTAAATGTTCCTCCAATGACACAAATGAACTTATTGGATGCACAAGATTGGTTAAAAACCCTAATTGGACAAGAATAAGCCTAGGGAGGACGAAAATGACCTAAATGTTCATCCAATGACACAAACGAACTTATTGGATGCACAAGATTGGTTAAAAACCCTAATTGGACAAGAATAAACCTAGGGAGGACGAAAATGACCTAAATGTTCATCCAATGACACAAACACACCTATTGGATGCACAAGATTGGTTAAAAACCCTAATTGGACAATAATAAGCCTAGGGAGGACGAAAATGACCTAAATGTTCATCCAATGACACAAATACACCTATTGGATGCACAAGATTGGTTAGAAACCCTAATTGGACAAGAATAAGCCTAGGGAGGACGAAAATGACCTAAATGTTCATCCAAAGACACAAACACACCTATTGGATGCACAAGATTGGTTAAAAAGCCTAATTGGACAAGAATAAGCCAAGGGTGGAAGGAAAATGACCTAAATGTTTATCCAATGACACAAATGAACTTATTGGATGCACAAGACTGGTTAAAAACCCTAATTGGATAAGCATAAGCCAAGGGAGGACGAAAATGACCTAAATGTTCATCCAATGACACAAACACACCTATTGGATGCACAAGATTGGTTAAAAACCCTAATTGGACAAGAATAAGCCTAGGGAGGACGAAAATGACCTAAATGTTCATCCAATGACACAAACTAACTTATTGGATGCACAAGATTGGTTAAAAACCCTAATTGGACAAGAATAAGCCTAGGGAGGACGAAAATGACCTAAATGTTCATCCAATGACACAAATGAACTTATTGGATGCACAAGATTGGTTAAAAACCCTAATTGAACAACAATAAGCCCAGGGTTGACGAAAATGACCTAAATGTTCATCTAATGACACAAACACACCTATTGGATGCACAAGATTGGTTAGAAACCCTAATTGGACAAGAATAAGCCTAGGGAGGACGAAAATGACCTAAATGTTCATCCAATGACACAAATGAACTTATTGGACGCACAAGATTGGTTAAAAACCCTAATTGGACAAGAATAAGCCTAGGGTGGACGAAAATGACCTAAATGTTCATCCAATGACACAAATGAACTTATTGGATGCACAAGATTGGTTAAAAACCCTAATTGGACAAGAATAAGCCTAGGGAGGGAGAAAATGACCTAAATGTTCGTCCAATGACACAAACACACCTATTGGATGCACAAGATTGCATAAAAACCCTAATTGGACAAGAATAAGACTAGAGAGGACGCAAATGACCTAAATGTTCCTCCAATGACACTAATGAACTTATTGGATGCACAAGATTGGTTAAAAACCCTAATTGGACAAGAATAAGTTTAGGGAGGACGAAAACGACCTAAATGTTCATCCAATGACACAAATCAACTTATTGGATGCACATGATTGGTTAAAAACCCTAATTGGACAAGAATAAGCCTAGGGTGGACGAAAATGACCTAAATGTTCATCCAATGACACAAATGAACTTATTGGATGCACAAGATTGGTTAAAAACCCTAATTGGACAAGAATAAGCCTAGGGAGGGCGAAAATGACCTAAATGTTCATCCAATGCCACAAACACACCTATTGGATGCACAAGATTGGTTAAAAACCCTAATTGGACAAGAATAAGCCTAGGGAGGACGAAAATGACCTAAATGTTCATCCAATGACACAAACACACCTATTGGATGCACAAGATTGGTTAAAAACCCTAATTAGACAAGAATAAGCCTTGGGAGAATGAAAATGACCTAAATGTTCATCCAATGACACAAATGAACTTATTGGATGCACAAGATTGGTTAAAAACCCTAATTGGACAAGAATAAGCCTAGGGTGGACGAAAATGACCTAAATGTTCATCCAATGACACAAACGAACTTATTGGATGCACAAGATTGGTTAAAAACCCTAATTGGACAAGAATAAGCCTAGGGAGGGCGAAAATGACCTAAATGTTCGTCCAATGACACAAACACACCTATTGGATGCACAAGATTGCATAAAAACCCTAATTGGACAAGAATAAGACTAGAGAGGACGCAAATGACCTAAATGTTCCTCCAATGACACTAATGAACTTATTGGATGCACAAGATTGGTTAAAAACCCTAATTGGACAAGAATAAGTTTAGGGAGGACGAAAATGAATTAAATGTTCATCCAATGACACAAATCAACTTATTGGATGCACATGATTGGTTAAAAACCCTAATTGGACAAGAATAAGCCTAGGGTGGACGAAAATGACCTAAATGTTCATCCAATGACACAAATGAACTTATTGGATGCACAAGATTGGTTAAAAACCCTAATTGGACAAGAATAAGCCTAGGGAGGGCGAAAATGACCTAAATGTTCGTCCAATGACACAAACACACCTATTGGATGCACAAGATTGCATAAAAACCCTAATTGGACAAGAATAAGACTAGAGAGGACGCAAATGACCTAAATGTTCCTCCAATGACACTAATGAACTTATTGGATGCACAAGATTGGTTAAAAACCCTAATTGGACAAGAATAAGTTTAGGGAGGACGAAAATGTCCTAAATGTTCATCCAATGACACAAATCAACTTATTGGATGCACATGATTGGTTAAAAACCCTAATTGGACAAGAATAAGCCTAGGGTGGACGAAAATGACCTAAATGTTCATCCAATGACACAAATGAACTTGTTGGATGCACAAGATTGGTTAAAAACCCTAATTGGACAAGAATAAGCCTAGGGAGGGCGAAAATGACCTAAATGTTCGTCCAATGACACAAACACACCTATTGGATGCACAAGATTGCATAAAAACCCTAATTGGACAAGAATAAGACTAGAGAGGACGCAAATGACCTTAATGTTCCTCCAATGACACAAATGAACTTATTGGATGCACAAGGTTGGTTAAAAACCCTAATTGGACAAGAACAAGCCTAGGGAGGATAAAAATGACCTAAATGTTCATCCAATGACACAAATGAAGTTATTGGATGCACAAGATTGGTTAAAAACCCTAATTGGACAAGAATAAGCCTAGGGAGGGCTAAAATGACCTAAATGTTCGTCCAATGACACAAATGAACATATTGGATGCACAAGATTGGTTAAAAACCTTAATTGGACAAGAATAAGCCTAGGGAGGACGAAAATGACCTAAATGTTCATCCAATGACACAAACGAACTTATTGGATGCACAAGATTGGTTAAAAACCCTAATTGGACAAGAATAAGCCTAGGGAGGGCGAAAATGACCTAAATGTTCGTCCAATGACACAAACACACCTATTGGATGCACAAGATTGCATAAAAACCCTAATTGGACAAGAATAAGACTAGAGAGGACGCAAATGACCTTAATGTTCCTCCAATGACACAAATGAACTTATTGGATGCACAAGGTTGGTTAAAAACCCTAATTGGACAAGAACAAGCCTAGGGAGGATAAAAATGACCTAAATGTTCATCCAATGACACAAATGAACTTATTGGATGCACAAGAATGGTTAAAAACCCTAATTGGACAAGAATAAGCCTAGGGAGGACGAAAATGACCCAAATGTTCCTCCAATGACACAAACGAACTTTTTGGATGCACAAGATTGGCTAAAAACCCAAATTGGACAAGAAAAAGCCTAGGGAGGACAAAAATGACCTAAATGTTCATCCAATGACACAAATGAACTTATTGGATGCACAAGATTTGTTAAAAACCCTAATTGGACAAGAATAAGCCAAGGGAGGACGAAAATAACCTAAATGTTCATCCAATGACACAAATAAATTTATTGCATGCACATGATTGGTTAAAAACCCTAATTGGACAAGAATAAGCCTAGGGAGGACGAAAATGACCTAATTGTTCGTCCGATGACACAAACACACCTATTGGATGCACAATATTCGTTAAAAACCCTAATTGGACAAGAATAAGACTAGGGAGGACGAAAATGACCTAAATGTTCGTCCAATGACACAAACACACCTATTGGATGCACAAGGTTGCATAAAAACCCTAATTGGACAAGAATAAGACTAGGGAGGACGAAAATGACCTAAATGTTCCTCCAATGACACAAATGCACTTATTGGATGCACAAGATTGGCTAAAAACCCTAATTGGACAGGAATAAGCCTAGGGAGGACGAAAATGACATAAATGTTCATCCAATGATACAAATGAACTTATTGGATGGACAAGATTGGTTAAAAACCCTAATTGGACAAGAATAAGCCTAGGGAGGACGTAAATGACCTAAATGTTCATCCAATGACACAAATCAACTTATTGGATGCACATGATTGGTTAAAAACCCTATTTGGAAAAGAATAAGCCTAGGGAGGACGAAAATGACCTAAATGTTCCTCCAATGACACAAACACACCTATTAAATGCACAAGATTGCATAAAAACCCTAATTGGACAAGAATAAGACTAGGGAGGACGAAAATGACCTAAATGTTCATCCAATGACACAAATCAACTTATTGGATGCACATGATTGGTTAAAAACCCTAATTGGGCTAGAATAAGCCTAGGGTGGACGAAAATGACCTAAATGTCGTCTAATGACACAAATGAACTTATTGGATGCACAAGATTGGCCCAAATGACCTAAATGTTCGTCCAATGACACAAACACACCTATTGGATGCACAAGATTGCATAAAAACCCTAATTGGACAAGAATAAGACTAGAGAGGACGCAAATGACCTTAATGTTCCTCCAATGACACAAATGAACTTATTGGATGCACAAGGTTGGTTAAAAACCCTAATTGGACAAGAACAAGCCTAGGGAGGATAAAAATGACCTAAATGTTCATCCAATGACACAAATGAACTTATTGGATGCACAAGATTGGTTAAAAACCCTAATTGGACAAGAATAAGCCTAGGGAGGACAAAAATGACCCAAATGTTCCTCCAATGACACAAACGAACTTATTGGATGCACAAGATTGGCTAAAAACCCAAATTAGACAAGAAAAAGCCTAGGGAGGATAAAAATGACCTAAATGTTCATCCAATGACACAAATGAACTTATTGGATGCACAAGATTGGTTAAAAACCCTAATTGGACAAGAATAAGCCTAGGGAGGACGAAAATGACCCAAATGTTCCTCCAATGACACAAACGAACTTATTGGATGCACAAGATTGGCTAAAAACCCAAATTGGACAAGAAAAAGCCTAGGGAGGATAAAAATGACCTAAATGTTCATCCAATGACACAAATCAACTTATTGGATGCACATGATTGGTTAAAAACCCTAATTGGACTAGAATAAGCCTAGGGTGGACGAAAATGACCTAAATGTCATCTAATGACACAAATGAACTTATTGGATGCACAAGATTGGATAAAAACCCTAATTGGACAAGAATAAGCCTAGGGAGGACGAAAATGACCTAAATGTTCGTCCAATGACACAAATTAACTTATTGGATGCACCAGATTGGCTAAAAATCCTAATTGGACAAGAATAAGCCTAGGGAGGACGAAAATGACCTAAATGTTCATCCAATGACACAAATGAACTTATTGGATGCACAAGATTGGTTAAAAACCATAATTGGACAAGAATAAGCCTAGGGAGGATAAAAATGACCTAAATGTTCGTCCAATGACACAAATGAACTTATTGGATGCACAAGATTGGTTAAAAACCCAAATTGGACAAGAAAAAGCCTAGGGAGGATAAAAATGACCTAAATGTTCATCCAATGACACAAATCAACTTATTGGATGCACATGATTGGTTAAAAACCCTAATTGGACTAGAATAAGCCTAGGGTGGACGAAAATGACCTAAATGTCGTCTAATGACACAAATGAACTTATTGGATGCACAAGATTGGATAAAAACCCTAATTGGACAAGAATAAGCCTAGGGAGGGCGAAAATGACCTAATTGTTCGTCCAATGACACAAACACACCTATTGGATGCACAAGATTGCATAAAAACCCTAATTGGACAAGAATAAGACTAGAGAGGACGCAAATGACCTTAATGTTCCTCCAATGACACAAATGAACTTATTGGATGCACAAGGTTGGTTAAAAACCCTAATTGGACAAGAACAAGCCTAGGGAGGATAAAAATGACCTAAATGTTCATCCAATGACACAAATGAACTTATTGGATGCACAAGATTGGTTAAAAACACTAATTGGACAAGAATAAGCCTAGGGAGGACGAAAATGACCCAAATGTTCCTCCAATGACACAAACGAACTTATTGGATGCACAAGATTGGTTAAAAACCCTAATTGGACAAGAATAAGCCTAGGGAGGGCGAAAATGACCTAAATGTTCGTCCAATGACACAAATGAACTTATTGGATGCAAAAGATTGGTTAAAAACCCTAATTGGACAAGAATAAGCCTAGGGAGGACGAAAACGACCTAAATGTTCATCCAATGACACAAATGAACTTATTGGATGCACGAGATTGGTTAAAAACCCTAATTGGACAAGAATAAGCCTAGGGAGGGCGAAAATGACCTAAATATTCGTCCAATGACACAAATGAACTTATTGGATGCACAAGATTGGTTAAAAACCCTAATTGGACAAGAATAAGCCTAGGGAGGACGAAAATGACCTAAATGTTCATCCAATGACACAAACGAACTTATTGGATGCACAAGATTGGATAAAAACCCTAATTGGACAAGAATAAGCCTAGGGAGGGCGAAAATGACCTAAATGTTCGTCCAATGACACAAATGAACTTATTGGATGCACAAGGTTGGTTAAAAACCCTAATTGGACAAGAACAAGCCTAGGGAGGATAAAAATGACCTAAATGTTCATCCAATGACACAAATGAACTTATTGGATGCACAAGATTGGTTAAAAACCCTAATTGGACAAGAATAAGCCTAGGGAGGACGAAAATGACCCAAATGTTCCTCCAATGACACAAACGAACTTATTGGATGCACAAGATTGGCTAAAAACCCAAATTGGACAAGAAAAAGCCTAGGGAGGACAAAAATGATCTAAATGTTCATCCAATGACACAAATGAACTTATTGGATGCACAAGATTTGTTAAAAACCCTAATTGGACAAGAATAAGCCTAGGGAGGACGAAAATAACCTAAATGTTCATCCAATGACACAAATAAATTTATTGCATGCACATGATTGGTTAAAAACCCTAATTGGACAAGAATAAGCCTAGGGAGGACGAAAATGACCTAATTGTTCGTCCGATGACACAAACACACCTATTGGATGCACAATATTTGTTAAAAACCCTAATTGGACAAGAATAAGACTAGGGAGGACGAAAATGACCTAAATGTTCGTCCAATGACACAAACACACCTATTGGATGCACAAGGTTGCATAAATACCCTAATTGGACAAGAATAAGACTAGGGAGGACGAAAATGACCTAAATGTTCCACCAATGACACAAATTCACTTATTGGATGCACAAGATTGGCTAAAAACCCTAATTGGACAGGAATAAGCCTAGGGAGGATGAAAATGACATAAATGTTCATCCAATGATACAAATGAACTTATTGGATGCACAAGATTGGTTAAAAACCCTAATTGGACAAGAATAAGCCTAGGGAGGATGTAAATGACCTAAATGTTCATCCAATGACACAAATCAACTTATTGGATGCACATGATTGGTTAAAAACCCTAATTGGAAAAGAATAAGCCTAGGGAGGACGAAAATGACCTAAATGTTCCTCCAATGACACAAACACACCTATTAAATGCACAAGATTGCATAAAAACCCTAATTGGACAAGAATAAGACTAGGGAGGACGAAAATGACCTAAATGTTCATCCAATGACACAAATCAACTGATTGGATGCACATGATTGGTTAAAAACCCTAATTGGACTAGAATAAGCCTAGGGTGGACGAAAATGACCTAAATGTCGTCTAATGACACAAATGAACTTATTGGATGCACAAGATTGGATAAAAACCCTAATTGGACAAGAATAAGCCTAGGGAGGACGAAAATGACCTAAATGTTCGTCAATGACACAAATTAACTTATTGGATGCACCAGATTGGCTAAAAACCCTAATTGGACAAGAATAAGCCTAGGGAGGACGAAAATGACCTAAATGTTCATCCAATGACACAAATGAACTTATTGGATGCACAAGATTGGTTAAAAACCCTAATTGGACAAGAATAAGTTTAGGGAGGACGAAAATGACCTAAATGTTTATCCAATGACACAAATCAACTTATTGGATGCACATGATTGGTTAAAAACCCTAATTGGACAAGAATAAGCCTAGGGTGGACGAAAATGACCTAAATGTTCGTCTAATGTCACAAATGAACTTATTGGATGCACAAGAATAGTTAAAAACCCTAATTGGACAAGAATAAGCCTAGGGAGGACGAAAATGACCTAAATGTTCGTCCAATCACACAAATGAACTTATTGGATGCACCAGATTGGCTAAAAACCCTAATTGGACAAGAATAAGCCTAGGGAGGACGAAAATGACCTAAATGTTCATCCAATGACACAAACACACTTATTGGATGCACAAGATTGGTTAAAAACCCTAATTGGACAAGAATAAGCCTAGGGAGGACAAAAATGACCTAAATGTTCATCCAATGACACAAATCAACTTATTGGATACACATTGTTGGTTAAAAACCCTAATTGGACAAGAATAAGCCTAGGGTGGACGAAAATGACCTAAATGTTCGTCTAATGACACAAATGAACTTATTGGATGCACAAGATTGGTTAAAAACCCTAATTGGACAAGAATAAGCCTAGGAAGGACGAAAATGACCTAAATGTTCGTCCAATGACACAAACACACCTATTGGATGCACAAGATTGCATAAAAACCCTAATTGGACAAGAATAACACTAGGGAGGGCGAAAATGACCTAAATGTTCATCCAATGACACAAATGAACTTATTGGATGCACAAGATTGGTTAAAAACCCTAATTAGACTAGAATAAGCCTAGGGAGGGCGAAAATGACCTAAATGTTCGTCCAATGACACAACACGCCTATTGGATGCACAAGATTGCATAAAAACCCTAATTGGACAAGATTAAGACTAGAGAGGACGCAAATGACCTAAATGTTCCTCCAATGACACAAATGAACTTATTGGATGCAAAAGATTGGTTAAAAACCCTAATTGGACAAGAATAAGCCTAGCGAGGACGAAAACGACCTAAATGTTCATCCAATGACACAAATGAACTTATTGGATGCACGAGATTGGTTAAAAACCCTAATTGGACAAGAATAAGCCTAGGGAGGGCGAAAATGACCTAAATGTTCGTCCAATGACACAAATGAACTTATTGGATGCACAAGATTGGTTAAAAACCCTAATTGGACAAGAATAACCCTAGGGAGGACGAAAATGACCTAAATGTTCATCCAATGACACAAACGAACTTATTGGATGCACAAGATTGGATAAAAACCCTAATTGGACAAGAATAAGCCTAGGGAGGGCGAAAATGACCTAAATGTTCGTCCAATGACACAAATGAACTTATTGGATGCACAAGGTTGGTTAAAAACCCTAATTGGACAAGAACAAGCCTAGGGAGGATAAAAATGACCTAAATGTTCATCCAATGACACAAATGAACTTATTGGATGCACAAGATTGGTTAAAAACCCTAATTGGACAAGAATAAGACTAGAGAGGACGCAAATGACCTTAATGTTCCTCCAATGACACAAATGAACTTATTGGATGCACAAGGTTGGTTAAAAACCCTAATTGGACAAGAACAAGCCTAGGGAGGATAAAAATGACCTAAATGTTCATCCAATGACACAAAGGAACTTATTGGATGCACAAGATTGGTTAAAAACCCAAATTGGACAATAATAAGCCTAGGGAGGACGAAAATGACCCAAATGTTCCTCCAATGACACAAACGAACTTATTGGATGCACAAGATTGGCTAAAAACCCAAATTGGACAAGAAAAAGCCTAGGGAGGACAAAAATGACCTAAATGTTCATCCAATGACACAAATGAACTTATTGGATGCACAAGATTTGTTAAAAACCCTAATTGGACAAGAATAAGCCTAGGGAGGACGAAAATAACCTAAATGTTCATCCAATGACACAAATAAATTTGTTGCATGCACAATATTGGTTAAAAACCCTAATTGGACAAGAATAAGACTAGGGAGGACGAAAATGACCTAAATGTTCGTCCAATGACACAAACACACCTATTGGATGCACAAGGTTGCATAAAAACCCTAATTGGACAAGAATAAGACTAGGGAGGACGAAAATGACCTAAATGTTCCTCCAATGACACAAATGCACTTATTGGATGCACAAGATTGGCTAAAAACCCTAATTGGACAGGAATAAGCCTAGGGAGGACGAAAATGACATAAATGTTCATCCAATGATACAAATGAACTTATTGGATGGACAAGATTGGTTAAAAACCCTAATTGGACAAGAATAAGCCTAGGGAGGACGTAAATGACCTAAATGTTCATCCAATGACACAAATCAACTTATTGGATGCACATGATTGGTTAAAAACCCTAATTGGAAAAGAATAAGCCTAGGGAGGACGAAAATGACCTAAATGTTCCTCCAATGACACAAACACACCTATTAAATGCACAAGATTGCATAAAAACCCTAATTGGACAAGAATAAGACTAGGGAGGACGAAAATGACCTAAATGTTCATCCAATGACACAAATCAACTTATTGGATGCACATGATTGGTTAAAAACCCTAATTGGACTAGAATAAGCCTAGGGTGGACGAAAATGACCTAAATGTCGTCTAATGACACAAATGAACTTATTGGATGCACAAGATTGGATAAAAACCCTAATTGGACAAGAATAAGCCTAGGGAGGACGAAAATGACCTAAATGTTCGTCCAATGACACAAATTAACTTATTGGATGCACCAGATTGGCTAAAAACCCTAACTGGACAAGAATAAGCCTAGGGAGGACGAAAATGACCTAAATGTTCATCCAATGACACAAATGAACTTATTGGATGCACAAGATTGGTTAAAAACCCTAATTGGACAAGAATAAGCCTAGGGTGGACGAAAATGACCTAAATGTTCGTCTAATGTCACAAATGAACTTATTGGATGCACAAGATTAGTTAAAAACCATAATTGGACAAGAATAAGCCTAGGGAGGACGAAAATGACCTAAATGTTCGTCCAATCACACAAATGAACTTATTGGATGCACCAGATTGGCTAAAAACCCTAATTGGACAAGAATAAGCCTAGGGAGGACGAAAATGATCTAAATGTTCATCCAATGACACAAACACACTTATTGGATGCACAAGATTGGTTAAAAACCCTAATTGGACAAGAATAAGCCTAGGGAGGACAAAAATGACCTAAATGTTCATCCAATGACACAAATCAACTTATTGGATGCACATTATTGGTTAAAAACCCTAATTGGACAAGAATAAGCCTAGGGTGGACGAAAATGACCTAAATGTTCGTCTAATGACACAAATGAACTTATTGGATGCACAAGATTGGTTAAAAACCCTAATTGGACAAGAATAAGCCTAGGAAGGACGAAAATGACCTAAATGTTCGTCCAATGACACAAACACACCTATTGGATGCACAAGATTGCATAATAAACCCTAATTGGAGAAGAATAAGACTAGGGCGGACGAAAATGACCTAAATGTTCATCCAATGACACAAATCAACTTATTGGATGCACATGATTGCTTAAAAACCCTAATTGGACAAGAATAAGCCTAGGGTGGACGAAAATGACCTAAATGTTCGTCTAATGACACAAATGAACTTATTGGATGCACAAGATTGGTTAAAAACCCTAATTGGACAAGAAGAAGCCTAGGAAGGACGAAAATGACCTAAATGTTCGTCCAATGACACAAACACACCTATTGGATGCACAAGATTGCATAATAAACCCTAATTGGAGAAGAATAAGACTAGGGCGGACGAAAATGACCTAAATGTTCATCCAATGACACAAATGAACTTATTGGATGCACAAGATTGGTTAAAAACCCTAATTGGACTAGAATAAGCCTAGGGAGGGCGAAAATGACCTAAATGTTCGTCCAATGACACAAACACGCCTATTGGATGCACAAGATTGCATAAAAACCCTAATTGGACAAGAATAAGACTAGAGAGAACGCAAATGACCTAAATGTTCCTCCAATGACACAAATGAACTTATTGGATGCACAAGATTGGTTAAAAACCCTAATTGGACAAGAATAAGCCTAGGGAGGACGAAAATGACCTAAATGTTCATCCAATGACACAAATGAACTTATTGTATGCACAAGATTGGTTAAAAAACCCTAATTGGACAAGAATAAGCATAGGGAGGACGAAAATTACCTAAATGTTCATCCAATTACACAAACACACTTATTGGACGCACAAGATTGCTTAAAACCCAAATTGGACAAGAATAAGCCTAGGGAGGACGAAAATGACCTAAATGTTCGTCCAATGACACAAACACACCTATTGGATGCACAAGATTGCATAAAAACCCTAATTGGACAAGAATAAGACTAGGGAGGACGAAAATGACCTAAATGTTTATCCAACGACACAAACACACCTGTTGGATGCACAAGATTGGTTAAAAACCCTAATTGGACAAGAATAAGCTTAGGGAAGACGAAAATGACCTAAATGTTCGTCCAATGACACAAATGAACTTATTGGATGCATAAGATTGGTTAAAAACCCTAATTGGACAAGAATAAGCCTAGGGAGGACGAAAATGACCTAAATGTTCATCCAATGACACAAATGAACTTATTGGATGCACAAGATTGGTTAAAAACCCTAATTGGACAAGAATAAGCCTAGGGAGGGCGAAAATGACCTAAATGTTCGTCCAATGACACAAACACACCTATCGGATGCATAAGATTACATAAAAACCCTAATTGGACAAGAATAAGACTAGGGAGGACGAAAATGACCTAAATGTTCGTCCAATGACACAAACACACCTATTGGATGCACAAGATTGGTTAAAAACCCTAATTGGACAAGAATAAGCCTAGGGAAGACGAAAATGACCTAAATGTTCATCCAATGACACAAATGAACTTATTGGATGCACAAGATTTGTTAAAAACCCTAATTGGACAAGAATAAGCCTAGGGAGGACGAAAATGACCTAAATGTTCATCCAATGACACAAATGAACTTATTGGATGCACAAGATTTGTTAAAAACCCTAATTGGACAAGAATAAGCCTAGGGAGGACGAAAATGACCTAAATGTTCATCCAATGACACAAATGAACCTATTGGATGCACAAGATTGGTTAAAAACCCTAATTGGACAAGAATAAGCCTAGGGTGGACGAAAATGACCTAAATGTTCATCCAATGACACAAATGAACTTATTGGATGCACAAGATTTGTTAAAAACCCTAATTGGACAAGAATAAGCCTAGGGAGGACGAAAATGACCTAAATGTTCATCCAATGACACAAATTAACTTATTGGATGCACAAGATTGGTTAAAAACCCTAATTGGACAAGAATAAGCCTTGGGAGGACGAAAATGACCTAAATGTTCATCCAATGACACTAATGAACTTATTGGAAGCACAAGATTGGTTAATAACCCTAATTGGACAAGAATAAGCCTAGGGTGGACGAAAATGACCTAAATGTTCATCCAATGACACAAATGAACTTATTGGATGCACAAGATTTGTTAAAAACCCTAATTGGACAAGAATAAGCCTAGGGAGGACGAAAATGACCTAAATGTTCATCCAATGACACAAACACACCTATTGGATGCACAAGATTGGTTAGAAACCCTAATTGGACAAGAATAAGCCTGGGGAGGACGAAAATGACCTAAATGTTCATCAAATGACTAAACACACCTATTAGATGCACAAGATTGGTTAGAAACCTTAATTGGACAAGAATAAGCCTAGGGAGGACGAAAATGACCTAAATGTTCACCCAATGACACAAATGAACTTATTGGATGCACAAGATTGGTTAAAAACCCTAATTGGACAAGAATAAGCCTAGGGAGGACGAAAATGACCTAAATGTTCATCCAATGACACAAATCAACTTATTGGATGCACATTATTGGTTAAAAACCCTAATTGGACAAGAATAAGCCTAGGGTGGACGAAAATGACCTAAATGTTCGTCTAATGTCACAAATGAACTTATTGGATGCACAAGATTGGTTAAAAACCCTAATTGGACAAGAATAAGCCTAGGGAGGACGAAAATGACCTAAATGTTCGTCCAATCACACAAATGAACTTATTGGATGCACCAGATTGGCTAAAAACCCTAATTGGATAAGAATATGCCTAGGGAGGACGAAAATGACCTAAATGTTCATCCAATGACACAAACACACTTATTGGATGCACAAGATTGGTTAAAAACCCTAATTGGACAAGAATAAGCCTAGGGAGGACGAAAATGACCTAAATGTTCATCCAATGACACAAATCAACTTATTGGATGCACATTATTGGTTAAAAACCCTAATTGGACAAGAATAAGCCTAGGGTGGACGAAAATGACCTAAATGTTCGTCTAATGACAAAAATGAACTTATTGGATGCAAAAGATTGCATAAAAACCCTAATTGGACAAGAATAAGACTAGGGAGGACGAAAATGACCTAAATGTTCATCCAATGACACAAATGAACTTATTGGATGCACAAGATTGGTTAAAAACCCTAATTGGACTAGAATAAGCCTAGGGAGGGCGAAAATGACCTAAATGTTCGTCCAATGACACAAACACGCCTATTGGATGCACAAGATTGCATAAAAACCCTAATTGGACAAGAATAAGACTAGAGAGGATGCAAATGACCTTAATGTTCCTCCAATGACACAAATGAACTTATTGGATGCACAAGGTTGGTTAAAAACCCTAATTGGACAAGAACAAGCCTAGGGAGGATAAAAATGACCTAAATGTTCATCCAATGACACAAATGAAGTTATTGGATGCACAAGATTGGTTAAAAACCCTAATTGGACAAGAATAAGCCTAGGGAGGGCGAAAATGACCTAAATGTTCGTCCAATGACACAAATGAACTTATTGGATGCACAAGATTGGTTAAAAACCCTAATTGGACAAGAATAAGCCTAGGGAGGACGAAAATGACCTAAATGTTCATCCAATGACACAAACGAACTTATTGGATGCACAAGATTGGTTAAAAACCCTAATTGGACAAGAATAAGCCTAGGGAGGGCGAAAATGACCTAAATGTTCGTCCAATGACACAAATGAACTTATTGGATGCACAAGATTGGTTAAAAACCCTAATTGGACAAGAATAAGCCTAGGGAGGACGAAAATGACCTAAATGTTCATCCAATGACACAAACGAACTTATTGGATGCACAAGATTGGTTAAAAACCCTAATTGGACAAGAATAAGCCTAGGGAGAACGAAAATGACCTAAATGTTCATCCAATGACACAAATGAACGTATTGGATGCACAAGATTGGTTGAAAACCCTAATTGGACAAGAATAAGCCTAGGGAGGACGAAAATGACCTAAATGTTCATCCAATGACACAAATGAACTTATTGGATGCACAAGATTGGTTAAAAACCCTAATTGGACAAGAATAAGCCTAGGGAGGACGAAAATGACCTAAATTTTCATCCAATGACACAAATGAACTTATTGGATGCACAAGATTGGTTAAAACCCCTAATTGGACAAGAATAAGCCTAGGGAGGACGAAAATGACCTAAATGTTCGTCCAATGACACAAACACACCTATTGGATGCACAAGATTGCATAAAAACCCTAATTGGACAAGAATAAGACTAGGGAGGACGAAAATGAACTAAATTTTCATCGAAAGACACAAATGAACTTATTGGATGCACAAGATTTGTTAAAAACCCTAATTAGACAAGAATAAGCATAGGGAGGACGAAAATGACCTAAATGTTCGTCCAATGACACAAACACACATATTGGATGCACAAGATTGCTTAAAACCCTAATTGGACAAGAATAAGACTAGGGAGGACGAAAATGACCTAAATGTTCATCCAATGACACAAATGAACTTATTGGATGCACAAGATTGGTTAAAAACCGTAATTGGACAAGAATAAGCCTAGGGAGAACGAAAATGACCTAAATGTTCATCCAATGACACAAATGAACTTATTGGATGCACAAGATTGGTTGAAAACCCTAATTGGACAAGAATAAGCCTAGGGAGGACGAAAATGACCTAAATGTTCATCCAATGACACAAATGAACTTATTGGATGCACAAGATTGGTTAAAAACCCTAATTGGACAAGAATAAGCCTAGGGAGGATAAAAATGACCTAAATGTTCATCCAATGACACAAATGAACTTATTGGATGCACAAGATTGGTTAAAAACCCTAATTGGACAAGAATAAGCCTAGGGAGGACGAAAATGACCCAAATGTTCCTCCAATGACACAAACGAACTTATTGGATGCACAAGATTGGCTAAAAACCCAAATTGGACAAGAAAAAGCCTAGGGAGGACAAAAATGACCTAAATGTTCATCCAATGACACAAATGAACTTATTGGATGCACAAGATTTGTTAAAAACCCTAATTGGACAAGAATAAGCCTAGGGAGGACGAAAATAACCTAAATGTTCATCCAATGACACAAATAAATTTGTTGCATGCACAATATTGGTTAAAAACCCTAATTGGACAAGAATAAGACTAGGGAGGACGAAGATGACCTAAATGTTCGTCCAATGACACAAACACACCTATTGGATGCACAAGGTTGCATAAAAACCCTAATTGGACAAGAATAAGACTAGGGAGGACGAAAATGACCTAAATGTTCCTCCAATGACACAAATGCACTTATTGGATGCACAAGATTGGCTAAAAACCCTAATTGGACAAGAATAAGCCTAGGGAGGACGAAAATGACCTAAATGTTCGTCCAATGACACAAATTAACTTATTGGATGCACCAGATTGGCTAAAAACCCTAATTGGACAAGAATAAGCCTAGGGAGGACGAAAATGACCTAAATGTTCATCCAATGACACAAATGAACTTATTGGATGCACAAGATTGGTTAAAAACCCTAATTGGACAAGAATAAGACTACGGAGGACGAAAATGACCTAAATGTTCATCCAATGACACAAATGAACTTATTGGATGCACAAGATTGGTTAAAAACCCTAATTGGACAAGAATAAGCCTAGGGAGGACGAAAATGACCTAAATGTTCATCCAATGACACAAATGAACTTATTGGATGCACAAGATTGGTTAAAAAACCTAATTGGACAAGAATAAGCCTAGGGAAGGCGAAAATGACCTAAATGTTCGTGCAATGACACAAAGACACCTATTGGATGCACAAGATTGCATAAAAACCCTAATTGGACAAGAATAAGACTAGGGAGGAAGAAAATGACCTAAACGTTCCTCCAATGACACAAACACACCTATTTGATGCACAAGATTGCTTAAAACCCTAATTGGACAAGAATAAGACTGGGGAGGACGAAAATGACCTAAATGTTCATCCAATGACACAAATAAACTTATTGAATGCACATGATTGGTTAAAAACCCTAATTGGACAAGAATAAGCCTAGGGAGGATGAAAATGACCTAAATGTTCGTCTAATGACACAAATGAACTTATTGGATGCACAAGGTTGGTTAAAAACCCTAATTGGACAAGAATAAGCCTAAGGAGGACGAAAATGTCATAAATGTTCGTCCAATGACTCAAACACACCTATTGGATGCACAAGATTGCATAAAAACCCTAATTGGACAAGAATAAGACTAGGGAGGACGAAAATGACCTAACTGTTCCTCCAATGACACAAACACACCTATTGGATGCACAAGATTGGTTAAAAACCCTAATTGGACAAGAATAAGCCTAGGGAGGACGAAAATGACCTAAATGTTCGTCCAATGACACAAACACACTTATTGGATGCACAAGATTGCATAAAAACCCTAATTGGACAAGAATAAGACTAGGGAGGACGAAAATGACCTAAATGTTCCTCCAATGACACAAATGAACTTATTCAATGCACAAGATTGGCTAAAAACCCTAATTGGACAACAAAAAGCCTAGGGAGGACGAAAAAAGACCTAAATGTTGATCCAATAACACAAATGAACTTATTGGTTGCACAAGATTGGTTAAAAACCCTAATTGGACAAGAATAAGCCTAGGGAGGACGAAAATGACCTAAATGTTCATCCAATGACACAAATCAACTTATTGGATGCTCATGATTGGTTAAAAACTCTAATTGGACAAGAATAAGCCCAGGGAGGGCGAAAATGACCTAAATGTTCCTCCAATGCCACAAATGAACTTATTGGATGCGCCAGATTGGCTAAAAACCCTAATTGGACAAGAATAAGCCTAGGGAGGACGAAAATGACCTAAATGTTCATCCAATGACACAAATGAACTTATTGGATGCACAAGATTGGTTAAAAACCCTAATTGGACAAGAATAAGCCTAGGGAGGATGAAAATGACCTAAATGTTCGTCTAATGACACAAATGAACTTATTGGATGCACAAGATTGGTTAAAAACCCTAATTGGACAAGAATAAGCCTAGGGAGGACGAAAATGACCTAAATGTTCGTCCAATGACACAAATGAACTTATTGGATGCAAAAGATTGGTTAAAAACCCTAATTGAACAAGAATAAGCCTAGGGAGGACGAAAATGACCTAAATGTTCATCCAATGACACAAATGAACTTATTGGATGTACAAGATTGGTTAAAAACCCTAATTGGACAAGAATAAGCCTAGGGAGGGCGAAAATGACCTAAATGTTCGTCCAATGACACAAACACACCTATTGGATGCACAAGATTGCATAAAAACCCTAATTGGACAAGAATAAGACTAGGGGGGACGAAAATGACCTAAATGTTCCTCCAATGACACAAATGAACTTATTGGATGCACAAGATTGGTTAAAAACCCTAATTGGACAAGAATAAGCCTAGGGAGGACGAAAATGACCTAAATGTTCGTCCAATGACACAAATGAACTTATTGGATGCACAAGATTCGTTAAAAACCCTAATTGGACAAGAATAAGCCTAGGGAGGACGAAAATGACCTAAATGTTCATCCAATGACACAAATGAACTTATTGGATGCACAAGATTGGTTAAAAACCATAATTGGACAAGAATAAGCCTAGGGATGACGAAAATGACCTAAATGTTCATCCAATGATACAAATGAAATTATTGGATGCACAAGATTGGTTGAAAACCCTAATTGGACAAGAATAAGCCTAGGGAGGACGAAAATGACCTAAATGTTCATCCAATGACACAAATGAACTTATTGGATGCACAAGATTGGTTAAAAACCCTAATTGGACAAGAATAAGCCTAAGGAGGACGAAAATGACCTAAATGTTCATCCAATGACACAAATGAACTTATTGGATGCACAAGATTGGTTAAAAACCCTAATTGGACAAGAAATAGCATAGGGAGGACGCAAATGACCTAAATGTTCATCCAATGACACAAACACACATATTGGATGCACAAGATTGCTTAAAACCCTAATTGGACAAGAATAAGACTAGGGAGGACGAAAATGACCTAAATGTTCATCCAATGACACAAATGAACTTATTGGATGCACAAGATTGGTTATAAACCCTAATTGGACAAGAATAAGCCTAGGGAGGACGAAAATGACCTAAATGTTCATCCAATGACACAAATGAACTTATTGGATGCACAAGATTGGTTGAAAACCCTAATTGGACAAGAATAAGCCTAGGGAGGACGAAAATGACCTAAATGTTCATCCAATGACACAAATGAACTTAATGGATGCACAAGATTGGTTGAAAACCCTAATTGGACAAGAATAAGCCTAGGGAGGACGAAAATGACCTAAATGTTCATCCAATGACACAAATGAACTTATTGGATGCACAAGATTGGTTAAAAACCCTAATTGGACAAGAATAAGCCTAGGGAGGACGAAAATGACCTAAAGGTTCATCCAATGACACAAATGAACTTATTGGAGGCACAAGATTGGTTAAAAACCCTAATTGGACAAGAATAAGCCTAGGGTGGACGAAAATGACCTAAATGTTTATCCAATGACACAAATGAACTTATTGGATGCACAAGATTGGTTAAAAACCCTAATTGGACAAGAATAAGCCTAGGGAGGACGAAAATGACCTAAATGTTCATCCAATGACACAAACACACCTATTGGATGCACAAGATTTGTTAAAAACCCTAATTGGACAAGAATAAGCGTAGGGAGGACGAAAATGACCTAAATGTTCATCCAATGACACAAACACACCTATTGGATGCACAAGATTGGTTAAAAACCCTAATTGGACAAGAATAAGCCTAGGGAGGACAAAAATGACGTAAATGTTCATCCAATGACACAAATGAACTTATTGGATGCACAAGATTGCTTAAAAACCCTAATTGGACAAGAATAAGACTAGGGAGGACGAAAATGACCTAAATGTTCATCCAATGACACAAATACACCTATTGGATGCAAAAGATTGGTTAGAAACCCTAATTTGACAAGAATAAGCCTAGGGAGGACGAAAATGACCTAAATGTTCATCCAATGACACAAATACACTTATTGGATGCACAAGATTGGTTAAAAACCCTAATTGGACAAGAATAAGCCTAGGGAGGACGAAAATGACCTAAATGTTCGTCCAATGACACAAACACACCTATTGGATGCACAAGATTGGTTAAAAACCCTAATTGGACAAGAATAAGCCTAGGGAGGACGAAAATGACCTAAATGTTCAACCAATGACACAAATGAACTTATTGGATGCACAAGGTTGGTTAAAAACCCTAATTGAAGAAGAATAAGCCTAGGGAGGACTAAAATAACCTAAATGTTCGTCCAATGACACAAACACACCTATTGGATGCACAAGATTGCATAAAAACCCTAATTGGACAAGAATAAGCCTAGGGAGAACGAAAATGACCTAAATGTTCATCCAATGACACAAATGAACTTATTGGATGCACAAGATTGGTTGAAAACCCTAATTGGACAAGAATAAGCCTAGGGAGGACGAAAATGACCTAAATGTTCATCCAATGACACAAATGAACTTATTGGATGCACAAGATTGGTTAAAAACCCTAATTGGACAAGAATAAGCCTAGGGAGGACGAAAATGACCTAAATGTTCATCCAATGACACAAATGAACTTATTGGATGCACAAGAATGGTTTAAAACCCTAATTGGACAAGAATAAGCCTAGGGAGGGCGAAAATGACCTAAATGTTCGTCCAATGACACAAACACACCTATTGGATGCACAAGATTGCATAAAAACCCTAATTGGACAAGAATAAGACTAGGGAGGACGAAAATGACCTAAATGTTCCTCCAATGACACAAACAAACCTATTGGATGCACAAGATTGGTTAAAAACCCTAATTGGACAAGAATAAGCCTAGGGAGGATGAGAATGACCTAAATGTTCGTCCAATGACACAAACACACCTATTGGATGCACAAGATTGCATAAAAACCCTAATTGGACAAGAATAAGACTAGGGAGGACGAAAATGACCTAAATGTTCCTCCAATGACACAAATGCACTTATTGGATGCACAAGATTGGCTAAAAACCCTAATTGGACAGGAATAAGCCTAGGGAGGACGAAAATGACATAAATGTTCATCCAATGATACAAATGAACTTATTGGATGCACAAGATTGGTTAAAAACCCTAATTGGACAAGAATAAGCCTAGGGAGGACGAAAATGACCTAAATGTTCATCCAATGACACAAATGAACTTATTGGATGCACAAGATTGGTTAAAAACCCTAATTGGACAAGAATAAGCCTAGGGAGGACGTAAATGACATAAATGTTCGTCCAATGACACAAACACACATATTGGATGCACAAGATTGCTTAAAACCCTAATTGGACAAGAATAAGACTAGGGAGGACGAAAATGACCTAAATGTTCATCCAATGACACAAATGAACTTATTGGATGCACAAGATTGGTTAAAAACCCTAATTGGACAAGAATAAGCCTAGGGAGGACGAAAATGACCTAAATGTTCATCCAATGACACAAATGAACTTATTGGATGCACAAGATTGGTTAAAAACCCTAATTGGACAATAATATGCCTAGGGAGG
>JBBPBR010000133.1:1343223-1362621 GCA_037974775.1 Cicer pinnatifidum | reverse complement strand
ACAAGATTGGTTAAAAACCCTAATTGGACAAGAATAAGCCTAGGGAGGACGTAAATGACCTAAATGTTCATCCAATGACACAAATCAACTTATTGGATGCACATGATTGGTTAAAAACCCTAATTGGAAAAGAATAAGCCTAGGGAGGACGAAAATGACCTAAATGTTCCTCCAATGACACAAACACACCTATTAAATGCACAAGATTGCATAAAAACCCTAATTGGACAAGAATAAGACTAGGGAGGACGAAAATGACCTAAATGTTCATCCAATGACACAAATCAACTTATTGGATGCACATGATTGGTTAAAAACCCTAATTGGACTAGAATAAGCCTAGGGTGGACGAAAATGACCTAAATGTCGTCTAATGACACAAATGAACTTATTGGATGCACAAGATTGGATAAAAACCCTAATTGGACAAGAATAAGCCTAGGGAGGACGAAAATGACCTAAATGTTCGTCCAATGACACAAATTAACTTATTGGATGCACCAGATTGGCTAAAAACCCTAACTGGACAAGAATAAGCCTAGGGAGGACGAAAATGACCTAAATGTTCATCCAATGACACAAATGAACTTATTGGATGCACAAGATTGGTTAAAAACCCTAATTGGACAAGAATAAGCCTAGGGTGGACGAAAATGACCTAAATGTTCGTCTAATGTCACAAATGAACTTATTGGATGCACAAGATTAGTTAAAAACCATAATTGGACAAGAATAAGCCTAGGGAGGACGAAAATGACCTAAATGTTCGTCCAATCACACAAATGAACTTATTGGATGCACCAGATTGGCTAAAAACCCTAATTGGACAAGAATAAGCCTAGGGAGGACGAAAATGATCTAAATGTTCATCCAATGACACAAACACACTTATTGGATGCACAAGATTGGTTAAAAACCCTAATTGGACAAGAATAAGCCTAGGGAGGACAAAAATGACCTAAATGTTCATCCAATGACACAAATCAACTTATTGGATGCACATTATTGGTTAAAAACCCTAATTGGACAAGAATAAGCCTAGGGTGGACGAAAATGACCTAAATGTTCGTCTAATGACACAAATGAACTTATTGGATGCACAAGATTGGTTAAAAACCCTAATTGGACAAGAATAAGCCTAGGAAGGACGAAAATGACCTAAATGTTCGTCCAATCACACAAATGAACTTATTGGATGCACCAGATTGGCTAAAAACCCTAATTGGACAAGAATAAGCCTAGGGAGGACGAAAATGACCTAAATGTTCATCCAATGACACAAACACACTTATTGGATGCACAAGATTGGTTAAAAACCCTAATTGGACAAGAATAAGCCTAGGGAGGACAAAAATGACCTAAATGTTCATCCAATGACACAAATCAACTTATTGGATGCACATGATTGGTTAAAAACCCTAATTGGACAAGAATAAGCCTAGGGAGGACGAAAATGACCTAAATGTTCATCCAATGACACAAACGAACTTATTGGATGCACAAGATTGGTTAAAAACCCTAATTGGACAAGAATAAGCCTAGGGAGGGCGAAAATGACCTAAATGTTCGTCCAATGACACAAACACACCTATTGGATGCACAAGATTGCATAAAAACCCTAATTGGACAAGAATAAGACTAGAGAGGACGCAAATGACCTAAATGTTCCTCCAATGACACTAATGAACTTATTGGATGCACAAGATTGGTTAAAAACCCTAATTGGACAAGAATAAGTTTAGGGAGGACGAAAATGTCCTAAATGTTCATCCAATGACACAAATCAACTTATTGGATGCACATGATTGGTTAAAAACCCTAATTGGACAAGAATAAGCCTAGGGTGGACGAAAATGACCTAAATGTTCATCCAATGACACAAATGAACTTGTTGGATGCACAAGATTGGTTAAAAACCCTAATTGGACAAGAATAAGCCTAGGGAGGGCGAAAATGACCTAAATGTTCGTCCAATGACACAAACACACCTATTGGATGCACAAGATTGCATAAAAACCCTAATTGGACAAGAATAAGACTAGAGAGGACGCAAATGACCTTAATGTTCCTCCAATGACACAAATGAACTTATTGGATGCACAAGGTTGGTTAAAAACCCTAATTGGACAAGAACAAGCCTAGGGAGGATAAAAATGACCTAAATGTTCATCCAATGACACAAATGAACTTATTGGATGCACAAGATTGGTTAAAAACCCTAATTGGACAAGAATAAGCCTAGGGAGGACGAAAATGACCTAAATGTTCATCCAATGACACAAGCACACCTATTGGATGCACAAGATTGGTTAAAAACCCTAATTGGACAAGAATAAGCATAAGGAGGACGAAAATGACCTAAATGTTCATCCAATGACACAAATGAACTTATTGGATGCACAAGATTGGTTAAAAACCCTAATTGGACAAGAATAAGACTAGGGAGGACGAAAATGACCTAAATGTTCATCCAATGACACAAATCAACTTATTGGATGCACATGATTGGTTAAAAACCCTAATTGGACAAGAATAAGCCTAGGGTGGACGAAAATGACCTAAATGTTCGTCTAATGTCACAAATGAACTTATTGGATGCACAAGATTGGTTAAAAACCCTAATTGGACAAGAATAAGCCTAGGGAGGACGAAAATGACCTAAATGTTCGTCCAATCACACAAATGAACTTATTGGATGCACCAGATTGGCTAAAAACCCTAATTGGACAAGAATAAGCCTAGGGAGGACGAAAATGACCTAAATGTTCATCCAATGACACAAATGAACTTATTGGATGCACAAGATTGGTTAAAAACCCTAATTGGACAAGAATAAGTTTAGGGAGGACGAAAATGACCTAAATGTTTATCCAATGACACAAATCAACTTATTGGATGCACATGATTGGTTAAAAACCCTAATTGGACAAGAATAAGCCTAGGGAGGACGAAAATGACCTAAATGTTCATCCAATGACACAAACGAACTTATTGGATGCACAAAATTGGTTAAAAACCCTAATTGGACAAGAATAAGCCTAGGGAGGGCGAATATGACATAAATGTTCGTCCAATGACACAAACACACCTATTGGATGCACAAGATTGCATAAAAACCCTAATTGGACAAGAATAAGACTAGAGAGGACGCAAATGACCTTAATGTTCCTCCAATGACACAAATTAACTTATTGGATGCACCAGATTGGCTAAAAACCCTAATTGGACAAGAATAAGCCTAGGGAGGACGAAAATGACCTAAATGTTCATCCAATGACACAAATGAACTTATTGGATGCACAAGATTGGTTAAAAACCCTAATTGGACAAGAATAAGCCTAGGGAGGGCGAAAATGACCTAAATGTTCGTCCAATGACACAAACACACCTATCGGATGCATAAGATTACATAAAAACCCTAATTGGACAAGAATAAGACTAGGGAGGACGAAAATGACCTAAATGTTCGTCCAATGACACAAACACACCTATTGGATGCACAAGATTGGTTAAAAACCCTAATTGGACAAGAATAAGCCTAGGGAGGACGAAAATGACCTAAATGTCCGTCCAATGACACAAACACACCTATTGGATGCACAAGATTGCATAAAAACCCTAATTGGACAAGAATAAGACTAGGGAGGACGAAAATGACCTAAATGTTCATCCAATGACACAAATGAACTTATTGGATGCACAAGATTGGTTAAAAACCCTAATTGGACAAGAATAAGCCTAGGGAGGGCGAAAATGACCTAAATGTTCGTCCAATGACACAAACACACGTATTGGATGGACAAGTTTGCATAAAAACCCTAATTGGACAAAAATAAGACTAGGGAGGACGAAAATGACCCAAATGTTCCTCCAATGACACAAATGAACTTATTGGATGCACAAGGTTGGTTAAAAACCCTAATTGGACAAGAATAAGCCTAGGGAGGACGAAAATGACCTAAATGTTCAACCAATGACACAAATGAACTTATTGGATGCACAAGGTTGGTTAAAAACCCTAATTGGACAAGAATAAGCCTAGGGAGGACGAAAATGACCTAAATGTTCGTCCAATGACACAAACACACCTATTGGATGCACAAGTTTACATAAAAACCCTAATTGGACAAGAATAAGACTAGGGAGGACGAAAATGACCTAAATGTTTTTCCAATGACACAAACACACCTATTGGATGCACAAGATTGGTTAAAAACCCTAATTGGACAAGAATAAGCCTAGGGAGGACGAAAATCACCTAAATGTTCCTCCAATGACACAAATGAACTTATTGGATGCACAAGATTGGCTAAAAACCCTAATTAGACAAGAATAAGCCTAGGGAGGACGAAAATGACCTAAATGTTCATCCAATGACACAAATGAACTTATTGGATGCACATGATTGGTTAACAACCCTAATTGGACAAGAATAAGCCTAGGGAGGACGAAAATGACCTAAATGTTCATCCAATGACACAAATGAACTTATTGGATGCACAAGATTGGTTAAAAACCCTAATTGGACAAGAATAAGCCTAGGGAGGGCGAAAATGACCTAAATGTTCGTCCAATGACACAAACACACCTATTGGATGCACAAGATTGCATGAAAACCTTAATTGGACAAGAATAAGCCTAGGGAGGACGAAAATGACCTAAATGTACATTCAATGATACAAATGAACTTATTACATGCACAAGATTGGTTAAAAACCCTAATTGGACAAGAATAAGCATAGGGAGGACGAAAATGACCTAAATGTTCATCCAATGACACAAATGAACTTATTGGATGCACAAGATTGGTTAAAAACCCTAATTGGACAAGAATAAGACTAGGGAGGACTAAAATGATCTAAATGTTCATCCAATGACACAAACACACCTATTGGATTCACAAGATTGGTTATAAACTCTAATTGGACTAGAATAAGTCTAGGAAGGATGAAAATGACCTAAATATTCATCCAATGACACAAATGAACTTATTGGATGCACAAGATTGCTTAAAAATCCTAATTGGACAAGAATAAGCCTAGGGAGGACGAAAATGACCTAAATGTTCATCAAATGACACAAACACAGCTATTGGATGCACAAGATTGGTTAAAAACCCTAATTGCACAAGAATAAGCCTAGGGAGGACGAAAATGACCTAAATGTTCATCCAATGACACAAATGAACTTATTGGATGCACAAGATTGGTTAAAAACCCTAATTGGACAAGAATAAGACTAGGGAGGACGAAAATGACCTAAATGTTCGTCCAATAACACAAACACACCTATTGGATGCACAAGATTGCATAAAAACCCTAATTGGACAAGAATAAGACTAGGGAGGACGAAAATGACCTAAATGTTCATCCAATGACACAAACACACCTATTGGATGCACAAGATTGGTTAGAAACCCTAATTGAACAAGAATAAGCCTAGAGAGGATGAAAATGACCTAAATGTTCATCCAATGAAACAAATGAACTTATTGGATTCACAAGATTGCATAAAAACCCTAATTGGACAAGAATAAGCCTAGGGAGGACGAAAATGACCTAAATGTTCATCCAATGACACAAATGAACTTATTGGATGCACAAGATTGGTTAAAAACCCTAATTGGACAAGAATAAGCCTTGAGAGGACGAAAATGACCTAAATGTTCATCCAATGACACAAATGAACTTATTGGATGCACAAGATTGGTTAAAAACCCTAATTGGACAAGAATAAGCCTAGGGTGGACGAAAATGACCTAAATGTTCATCCAATGACACAAACGAACTTATTGGATGCACAAGATTGGTTAAAAACCCTAATTGGACAAGAATAAGCCTAGGGAGGGCGAAAATGACCTAAATGTTCGTCCAATGACACAAACACACCTATTGGATGCACAAGATTGCATAAAAACCCTAATTGGACAAGAATAAGACTAGAGAGGACGCAAATGACCTAAATGTTCCTCCAATGACACTAATGAACTTATTGGATGCACAAGATTGGTTAAAAACCCTAATTGGACAAGAATAAGTTTAGGGAGGACGAAAATGAATTAAATGTTCATCCAATGACACAAATCAACTTATTGGATGCACATGATTGGTTAAAAACCCTAATTGGACAAGAATAAGCCTAGGGTGGACGAAAATGACCTAAATGTTCATCCAATGACACAAATGAACTTATTGGATGCACAAGATTGGTTAAAAACCCTAATTGGACAAGAATAAGCCTAGGGAGGGCGAAAATGACCTAAATGTTCGTCCAATGACACAAACACACCTATTGGATGCACAAGATTGCATAAAAACCCTAATTGGACAAGAATAAGACTAGAGAGGACGCAAATGACCTAAATGTTCCTCCAATGACACTAATGAACTTATTGGATGCACAAGATTGGTTAAAAACCCTAATTGGACAAGAATAAGTTTAGGGAGGACGAAAATGTCCTAAATGTTCATCCAATGACACAAATCAACTTATTGGATGCACATGATTGGTTAAAAACCCTAATTGGACAAGAATAAGCCTAGGGTGGACGAAAATGACCTAAATGTTCATCCAATGACACAAATGAACTTGTTGGATGCACAAGATTGGTTAAAAACCCTAATTGGACAAGAATAAGCCTAGGGAGGGCGAAAATGACCTAAATGTTCGTCCAATGACACAAACACACCTATTGGATGCACAAGATTGCATAAAAACCCTAATTGGACAAGAATAAGACTAGAGAGGACGCAAATGACCTTAATGTTCCTCCAATGACACAAATGAACTTATTGGATGCACAAGGTTGGTTAAAAACCCTAATTGGACAAGAACAAGCCTAGGGAGGATAAAAATGACCTAAATGTTCATCCAATGACACAAATGAACTTATTGGATGCACAAGATTGGTTAAAAACCCTAATTGGACAAGAATAAGCATAGGGAGGACGAAAATGACCCAAATGTTCCTCCAATGACACAAACGAACTTATTGGATGCACAAGATTGGCCAAAAACCCAAATTGGACAAGAAAAAGCCTAGGGAGGATAAAAATGACCTAAATGTTCATCCAATGACACAAACACACCTATTGGATGCACAATATTGGTTAAAAACCCTAATTGGACAAGAATAAGACTAGGGAGGACGAAAATGACCTAAATGTTCGTCCAATGACACAAACACACCTATTGGATGCACAAGGTTGCATAAAAACCCTAATTGGACAAGAATAAGACTAGGGAGGACGAAAATGACCTAAATGTTCCTCCAATGACACAAATGCACTTATTGGATGCACAAGATTGGCTAAAAACCCTAATTGGACAGGAATAAGCCTAGGGAGGACGAAAATGACATAAATGTTCATCCAATGATACAAATGAACTTATTGGATGCACAAGATTGGTTAAAAACCCTAATTGGACAAGAATAAGCCTAGGGAGGACGAAAATGACCTAAATGTTCAATCAATGACACAAATGAACTTATTGGATGCACAAGATTGGTTAAAAACCCTAATTGGACAAGAATAAGCCTAGGGAGGACGAAAATGACCTAAATGTTCATCCAATGACACAAATGAACTTATTGGATGCACAAGATTGGTTAAAAACCCAAATTGGACAAGAATAAGCCTAGGGAGGGCGAAAATGACCTAAATGTTCGTCCAATGACAGAAACACACCTATTGGATGCACAAGATTGCATAAAAATCCTAATAGGACAAGAATAAGACTAGGGAGGACGAAAATGACCTAAATGTTCATCCAATGACACAAACACACATATTGGATGCACAAGATTGCTTGAAATGCTAATTGGACAAGAATAAGACTAGGGAGGACGAAAATGACCTAAATGTGCATCCAATGACACAAATGAACTTATTGGATGCACAAGATTGGTTAAAAACCCTAATTGGACAAGAATAAGCCTAGGGAGGACGAAAATGACCTAAATGTTCATCCAATGACACAAATGAACTTATTGGATGCACAAGATTGGTTGAAATCCCTAATTGGACAAGAATAAGCCTAGGGAGCACGAAAATGACCTAAATGTTCCTCCAATGACACAAACACACCAATTGGATGCACAAGATTGCATAAAAACCATAATTGGACAAGGATAAGACAAGGGAGGACGAAAATGACCTAAATGTTCCTCCAATGACACAAATGAACTTATTGGATGCACAAGATTGGTTAAAAACCCTAATTGGACAAGAATAAGCCTAGGGAGGACGAAAATGACCTAAATGTTCATCCAATGACACAAATGAACTTATTGGATGCACAAGATTGGTTAAAAACCCTAATTGGACAAGAATAAGCCTAGGGAGGACGAAAATGACCTAAATGTTCATCCAATGACACAAATGAACTTATTGGATGCACAAGATTGGTTGAAAACCATAATTGGACAAGAATAAGCCTAGGGAGGACCAAAATGACCTAAATGTTCATCCAATGACACAAATGAACTTATTGGATGCACAAGATTGGTTAAAAACCCTAATTGGACAAGAATAAGCCTAGGGAGGACGTAAATGACCAAAATGTTCATCCAATGACACAAACACACCTATTGGATGCACAAGATTGCATAAAAACCCTAATTCGACAAGAATAAGACTAGGGAGGACGAAAATGACCTAAATGTTCATCCAATGACACAAATGAACTTATTGGATGCACAAGATTGCTTAAAAACCCTAATTGGACAAGAATAAGCCTAGGGAGGACGAAAATGACCTAAATGTTCAATAAATGACACAAACACACCTATTGGATGCACAAGATTGGTTAAAAACCCTAATTGGACAAGAATAAGCCTAGGGAGGACGAAAATGACCTAAATGTTCATCCAATGACACAAATGAACTTATTGGATGCACAAGATTGCTTAAAAACCCTAATTGGACAAGAATAAGCCTAGGGAGCCCGAAAATGACCTAATTGTTCATCCAATGACACAAATACACCTATTGGATGCAAAAGATTGGTTAGAAACCCTAATTTGACAAGCATAAGCCTAGGGAGGACGAAAATGACCTAAATGTTCATCCAATGACACAAACACACCTATTGGATGCACAAGATTGGTTAAAAACCCTAATTGGACAAGAATAAGCCTAGGGAGGACGAAAATGACCTAAATGTTCATCCAATGACACAAATGAACTTATTGGATGCACAAGATTGGTTCAAAACCCTAATTGGACAAGAATAAGCCTAGGGTGGACGAAAATGACCTAATTGTTCATCCAATGACACAAATGAACTTATTGGATGCACAAGATTGGTTAAAAACCCTAATTGGACAAGAATAAGCCTAGGGAGGACGAAAATGACCTAAATGTTAATCCAATGACACAAACACACCTATTAGATGCACAAGATTGGTTAAAAACCCTAATTGGACAAGAATAAGCCTAGGGAGGAAGAAAATGACCTAATTGATCATCCAATGACACAAACACACCTATTGGATGCACAAGATTGGTTAAAAACCCTAATTGGACAAGAATAAGCCTAGGGAGGACGAAAATGACCTAATTGATCATCCAATGACACAAACACACCTATTGGATGCAGAAGATTGGTATAAAACCTTAGTTGGACAAGAATATGCCAAGGGAGGACGAAAATGACCTAATTGATCATCCAATGACACAAACACACCTATTGGATGCACAAGATTGGTTAAAAACCCTAATTGGACAAGAATAAGCCTAGGGAGGACGAAAATGACCTAATTGATCATCCAATGACACAAACACACCTATTGGATGCACAAGATTGGTTAAAAACCCTAATTGGACAAGAATATGCATAGGGAGGACGAAAATGACCTAAATAATAATTCAATGACACAAACAAACTTATTGGATGCACAAGATTGGTTAAAAACCCTAATTGGACAAGAATAAGCCTAGGGAGGACGAAAATGACCTAATTGATCATCCAATGACACAAACACACCTATTGGATGCACAAGATTGGTTAAAAACCCTAATTGGACAAGAATAAGCCTAGGGCGGACGAAAATGATGTAATTGATCATCCATTGCCACAAACACACCTATTGGATGCACAAGATTGGTTAAAAACCCTAATTGGACAAGAATATGCCTAGGGAGGACGAAAATGACCTTATTGATCATCCAATGACACAAACACACCTATTGGATGCACAAGATTGGTTAAAAACCCTAATTGGACAAGAATATGCCTAGGGAGGACGAAAATGACCTAAATATTAATTCAATGAAACAAACAAACTTATTGAATGCACAAGATTGGTTAAAAACCCTAATTGGACAAGAATAAGCCTAGGGAGGACGAAAATGACCTAATTGATCATCCAATGACACAAACAAAGTTATTGGATGTACAAGATTGGTTAAAAACCCTAATTGGACAAGAATATTCCTAAGGAGGACGAAAATGACCAAATTGATCATCCAATGACACAAACACACCTATTGGATGCACAAGATTGGTTAACAACCCTAATTGGACAAGAATATGCCTAGGGAGGACGAAAATGACCTAATTGTTAATCCAATGACACAACTCAACTTATTGGATGCACAAGATTGGTTAAAAACCATAATTGGACAAGAATAATCCTAAGGGGGACGAAAATGACCTAATTGATCATCCAATGACACAAACACACCTATTGGATGCACAAGATTGGTTAAAAACCCTAATTGGACAAGAATAAGCCTAGGGAAGACGAAAATGACCTAATTGATCATCCATTGCCACAAACACACCTATTGGATGCACAAGATTGGTTAAAAACCCTAATTGGACAAGAATAAGCCTAGGGAGGACGAAAATGACCTAATTGATCATCCATTGCCACAAACACACCTATTGGATGCACAAGATTGGTTAAAAACCCTAATTGGGCAAGAATAAGCCTAGGGAGGACGAAAATGACCTAATTGATCATCCAAAGACACAAACACACCTATTGGATGCACAAGATTGGTTAAAAACCCTAATTGGACAAGAATAAGCCTAGGGAGGACGAAAATGACCTAAATGTTCATCCAATGACACAAATGAACTTATTGGATGCACAAGATTGGTTAAAAACCCTAATTGGACAAGAATAAGCCTAGGGAGGACGAAAATGACCTAAACGTTCATCCAACGACACAAATGAACTTATTGGATGCACAAGATTGGTTAAAAACCCTAATTGGACAAGAATAAGCCTAGGGAGGACGAAAATGACCTAAATGTTCGTCCAATGACACAAACACACCTATTGGATGCACAAGGTTGCATAAAAACCCTAATTGGACAAGAATAAGACTAGGGAGGACGAAAATGACCTAAATGTTCCTCCAATGACACAAATGCACTTATTGGATGCACAAGATTGGCTAAAAACCCTAATTGGACAGGAATAAGCCTAGGGAGGACGAAAATGACATAAATGTTCATCCAATGATACAAATGAACTTATTGGATGGACAAGATTGGTTAAAAACCCTAATTGGACAAGAATAAGCCTAGGGAGGACGTAAATGACCTAAATGTTCATCCAATGACACAAATCAACTTATTGGATGCACATGATTGGTTAAAAACCCTAATTGGAAAAGAATAAGCCTAGGGAGGACGAAAATGACCTAAATGTTCCTCCAATGACACAAACACACCTATTAAATGCACAAGATTGCATAAAAACCCTAATTGGACAAGAATAAGACTAGGGAGGACGAAAATGACCTAAATGTTCATCCAATGACACAAATCAACTTATTGGATGCACATGATTGGTTAAAAACCCTAATTGGACTAGAATAAGCCTAGGGTGGACGAAAATGACCTAAATGTCGTCTAATGACACAAATGAACTTATTGGATGCACAAGATTGGATAAAAACCCTAATTGGACAAGAATAAGCCTAGGGAGGACGAAAATGACCTAAATGTTCGTCCAATGACACAAATTAACTTATTGGATGCACCAGATTGGCTAAAAACCCTAACTGGACAAGAATAAGCCTAGGGAGGACGAAAATGACCTAAATGTTCATCCAATGACACAAATGAACTTATTGGATGCACAAGATTGGTTAAAAACCCTAATTGGACAAGAATAAGCCTAGGGTGGACGAAAATGACCTAAATGTTCGTCTAATGTCACAAATGAACTTATTGGATGCACAAGATTAGTTAAAAACCATAATTGGACAAGAATAAGCCTAGGGAGGACGAAAATGACCTAAATGTTCGTCCAATCACACAAATGAACTTATTGGATGCACCAGATTGGCTAAAAACCCTAATTGGACAAGAATAAGCCTAGGGAGGACGAAAATGATCTAAATGTTCATCCAATGACACAAACACACTTATTGGATGCACAAGATTGGTTAAAAACCCTAATTGGACAAGAATAAGCCTAGGGAGGACAAAAATGACCTAAATGTTCATCCAATGACACAAATCAACTTATTGGATGCACATTATTGGTTAAAAACCCTAATTGGACAAGAATAAGCCTAGGGTGGACGAAAATGACCTAAATGTTCGTCTAATGACACAAATGAACTTATTGGATGCACAAGATTGGTTAAAAACCCTAATTGGACAAGAATAAGCCTAGGAAGGACGAAAATGACCTAAATGTTCGTCCAATGACACAAACACACCTATTGGATGCACAAGATTGCATAAAAACCCTAATTGGACAAGAATAACACTAGGGAGGGCGAAAATGACCTAAATGTTCATCCAATGACACAAATGAACTTATTGGATGCACAAGATTGGTTAAAAACCCTAATTAGACTAGAATAAGCCTAGTGAGGGCGAAAATGACCTAAATGTTCGTCCATTGACACAAACACGCCTATTGGATGCACAAGATTGCATAAAAACCCTAATTGGACAAGATTAAGACTAGAGAGGACGCAAATGACCTAAATGTTCCTCCAATGACACAAATGAACTTATTAGATGCAAAAGATTGGTTAAAAACCCTAATTGGACAAGAATAAGCCTAGGGAGGACGAAAATGACCTAAATGTTCATCCAATGACACAAATGAACTTATTGGATGCACGAGATTGGTTAAAAACCCTAATTGGACAAGAATAAGCCTAGGGAGGGCGAAAATGACCTAAATGTTCGTCCAATGACACAAATGAACTTATTGGATGCACAAGATTGGTTAAAAACCATAATTGGACAAGAATAAGCCTAGGGAGGACGAAAATGACCTAAATGTTCATCCAATGACACAAACGAACTTATTGGATGCACAAGATTGGATAAAAACCCTAATTTGACAAGAATAAGCCTAGGGAGGGCGAAAATGACCTAAATGTTCGTCCAATGACACAAACACACCTATTGGATGCACAAGATTGCATAAAAACCCTAATTGGACAAGAATAAGACTAGAGAGGACGCAAATGACCTAAATGTTCCTCCAATGACACAAATGAACTTATTGGATGCACAAGGTTGGTTAGAAACCCTAATTGGACAAGAATAAGCCTAGGGAGGATAAAAATGACCTAAATGTTCATCCAATGACACAAATGAACTTATTGGTTGCACAAGATTGGTTAAAAACCCTAATTGGACAAGAATAAGCCTAGGGAGGACGAAAATGACCCAAATGTTCCTCCAATGACACAAACGAACTTATTGGATGCACAAGATTGGCTAAAAACCCAAATTGGACAAGAAAAAGCCTAGGGAGGACGAAAATGACCTAAATGTTCATCCAATGACACAAATGAACTTATTGGATACACAAGATTTGTTAAAAACCCTAATTGGACAAGAATAAGCCTAGGGAGGACGAAAATAACCTAAATGTTCATCCAATGACACAAATAAACTTATTGCATGCACATGATTGGTTAAAAACCCTAATTGGACAAGAATAAGCCTAGGGAGGACGAAAATGACCTAAATGTTCGTCCGATGACACAAACACACCTATTGGATGCACAAGATTGAATAAAAACCCTAATTGGACAAGAATAAGACTAGCGAGGACGAAAATGACCTAAATGTTCCTCCAATGACACAAACACACCTATTGGATGCACAAGATTGCATAAAAACCCTAATTGGACAAGAATAAGACTAGGGATGACGAAAATAACCTAAATGTTCCTCCAATGACACAAACACACCTATTGGATGCACAAGATTGCATAAAAACCCTAATTGGACAAGAATAAGACTAGGGAGGACGAAAATGACCTAAATGTTCCTCCAATGACACAAACACACCTATTGGATGCACAAGATTGCATAAAAACCCTAATTGGACAAGAATAAGACTAGGGAGGACGAAAATGACCTAAATGTTCATCCAATGACACAAATGAACTTATTGGATGCACAAGATTGGTTAAAAACCCTAATTGGACAAGAATAAGCATAGGGAGGACGAAAATTACCTAAATGTTCATCCAATGACACAAACACACATATTGGATGCACAAGATTGTTTAAAACCCTAATTGGACAAGAATAAGCCTAGGCAGGACGAAAATGACATAAATGTTCGTCCAATGACACAAACACACCTATAGGATGCACAAGATTGCATAAAAACCCTAATTGGACAAGAACAAGCCTAGGGAGGACGAAAATGACCTAAATGTTCATCCAATGACACAAATGAACTTATTGGATGCACAAGATTGGATAAAAACCCTAATTGGACAAGAATAAGCCCAGGGAGGACGAAAATGACCTAAATGTTCGTCCAATGACACAAACACACCTATTGGATGCACAAGATTGCATAAAAACCCTAATTGGACAAGAATAAGACTAGGGAGGACGAAAATGACCTAAATGTTCATCCAATGACACAAATGAACTTATTGGATGCACAAGATTGGTTAAAAACCCTAATTGGACAAGAATAAGCATAGGGAGAACGAAAATGACCTAAATGTTCGTCCAATGACACAAACCCACATATTGGATGCACAAGATTGCATAAAACCCTAATTGGACAAGAATAAGACTAGGGAGGACGAAAATGACCTGAATGTTCATCCAATGACACAAATGAACTTATTGGATGCACAAGATTGCATAAAAACCATAATCGGACAAGAATAAGACTTGGGAGGACGAAAATGACCTAAATGTTCGTCCAATGACACAAACACACCTATTGGATGCACAAGATTGGTTAAAAACCCTAATTGGACAAGAATAAGACTAGGGAGGACGAAAATGACCTAAATGTTCCTCCAATGACACAAACACATCTATTGGATGCACAAGATTGCATAAAAACCCTAATTGGACAAGAATAAGACTTGGGAGGACGAAAATGACCTAAATGTTCATCCAATGACACAAATGAACTTATTGGATGCACAAGATTGGTTAAAAACCCTAATTGGCCAAGATTAAGCCTAGGGAGGACGAAAATAATCTAAATGTTCGTCCAATGACACAAACACACCTATTGGATGCACAAGATTGCATAAAAACCCTAATTGGACAAGAATAAGACTAGGAAGGACGAAAATGACCTAAATGTTCATCCAATGACACAAATGAACTTATTTGATGCACAAGATTGGTTAAAAACCCTAATTGGACAAGCATAAGCCTAGGGAGGACGAAAATGACCAAAATGTTCGTCCAATGACACAAACACACCTATTGGATGCACAAGATTGCATAAAAACCCTAATTGGACAAGAATAAGACTAGGGAGGACGAAAATGACCTAAATGTTCCTCCAATGACACAAACACACCTATTGGATGCACAAGATTGCATAAAAACCCTAATTGGACAAGAATAAGACTAAGGAGGACGAAAATGACCTAAATGTTCATCCAATGACACAAATGAACTTATTGGATGCACAAGATTGGTTAAAAACCCTACGTGGACAAGAATAAGCCTAGGGAGGACGAAAATGACCTAAATGTTCGTCCAATGACACAAACACACCTATTGTATGCACAAGATTGCATAAAAACCCTAATTGGACAAGAATAAGACTAGGGAGGACGAAAATGACCTAAATGTTCCTCCAATGACACAAACACACCTATTGGATGCACAAGATTGCATAAAAACCCTAATTGGACAAGAATAAGACTAGGGAGGAGGAAAATGACCTAAATGTTCATCCAATGACACAAATGAACTTATTGGACGCACAAGATTGGTTAAAAACCCTAATTGGACAAGAATAAGCCTAGGGAGCACGAAAATGACCTAAATGTTCGTCCAATGACACAAACACACCTATTGGATGCACAAGATTGCATAAAAACCCTAATTGGACAAGAATAAGACTAGGGAGGACGAAAATGACCTAAATGTTCCTCCAATGACACAAACACACCTATTGGATGCACAAGATTGCATAAAAACCCTAATTGGACAAGAATAAGACTAGGGAGGACGAAAATGACCTAAATGTTCATCCAATGACACAAATGAAATTATTGGATGCACAAGATTGGTTAAAAACCCTAATTGGACAAAAATAAGTCTAGGGAGGACGAAAATGACCTAAATGTTCGTCCAATGACACAAACACACCTATTGGATGCACAAGATTGCATAAAAACCCTAATTGGACAAGAATAAGACTAGGGAGGACGAAAATGACCTAAATGTTCATCCAATGACACAAATGAACTTATTGGATGCACAAGATTGGTTAAAAACCCTAATTGGACAAGAATAAGCCTAGGGAGGACGAAAATGACCTAAATGTTCGTCTAATGACACAAACGAACTTATTGGATGCACAAGATTGGTTAAAAACCCTAATTGGACAAGAATAAGCCTAGGGAGGACGAAAATGACCTAAATGTTCATCCAATGACACAAATGAACTTATTGGATGCACAAGATTGGTTAAAAACCCTAATTGGAATAGAATAAGCCTAGGGAGGATGAAAATGACCTAAATGTTCGTCCAATGACACAAACACACCTATTGGATGCACAAGATTGCATAAAAACCCTAATTGGACAAGAATAAGACTAGGGAGGACGAAAATGACCTAAATGTTCATCCAATGACACAAATGAACTTATTGGATGCACAAGATTGGTTAAAAACCCTAATTGGACAAGAATACGCCTAGGGAGGACGAAAATGACCTAAATGTTCATCCAATGACACAAATGAACTTATTGGATGCACAAGATTGGTTGAAAACCCTAATTGGACAAGAATAAGCCTAGGGAGGACGAAAATGACCTAAATGTTCATCCAATGATACAAATGAACTTATTGGATGCACAAGATTGGTTAAAAACCCTAATTGGACAAGAATAAGCCTAGGGAGGACGAAAATGACCTAAATGTTCATCCAATGACACAAACGAACTTATTGGATGCACAAGATTGGTTAAAAACCCTAATTGGACAAGAATAAGCCTAGGGAGGGCGAAAATGACCTAAATGTTCGTCCAATGACACAAATGAACTTATTGGATGCACAAGATTGGTTAAAAACCCTAATTGGACAAGAATAAGCCTAGGGAGGACGAAAATGACCTAAATGTTCATCCAATGACACAAACGAACTTATTGGATGCACAAGATTGGTTAAAAACCCTAATTGGACAAGAATAAGCCTAGGGAGGGCGAAAATGACCTAAATGTTCGTCCAATGACACAAACACACCTATTGGATGCACAAGATTGCATAAAAACCCTAATTGGACAAGAATAAGACTAGAGAGGACGCAAATGACCTAAATGTTCCTCCAATGACACTAATGAACTTATTGGATGCACAAGATTGGTTAAAAACCCTAATTGGACAAGAATAAGTTTAGGGAGGACGAAAATGTCCTAAATGTTCATCCAATGACACAAATCAACTTATTGGATGCACATGATTGGTTAAAAACCCTAATTGGACAAGAATAAGCCTAGGGTGGACGAAAATGACCTAAATGTTCATCCAATGACACAAATGAACTTGTTGGATGCACAAGATTGGTTAAAAACCCTAATTGGACAAGAATAAGCCTAGGGAGGGCGAAAATGACCTAAATGTTCGTCCAATGACACAAACACACCTATTGGATGCACAAGATTGCATAAAAACCCTAATTGGACAAGAATAAGACTAGAGAGGACGCAAATGACCTTAATGTTCCTCCAATGACACAAATGAACTTATTGGATGCACAAGGTTGGTTAAAAACCCTAATTGGACAAGAACAAGCCTAGGGAGGATAAAAATGACCTAAATGTTCATCCAATGACACAAATGAACTTATTGGATGCACAAGATTGGTTAAAAACCCTAATTGGACAAGAATAAGCCTAGGGAGGACGAAAATGACCCAAATGTTCCTCCAATGACACAAACGAACTTATTGGATGCACAAGATTGGCTAAAAACCCAAATTGGACAAGAAAAAGCCTAGGGAGGACGAAAATGACCTAAATGTTCATCCAATGACACAAATGAACTTATTGGATGCACAAGATTTGTTAAAAACCCTAATTGGACAAGAATAAGCCTAGGGAGGACGAAAATGACCTAAATGTTCGTCCAATGACACAAACACACCTATTGGATGCACAAGATAGCATAAAAACCCTAATTGGACAAGAATAAGCCTAGGGAGGACGAAAATGACCTAAATGTTCGTCCAATGACACATACACACCTATAGGATGCACAAGGTTGCATAAAAACCCTAATTGGACAAGAATAAGACTAGGGAGGACGAAAATGACCTAAATGTTCATACAATGACACAAAGCAACTTATTGGATGCACATGATTGGTTAAAAACCCTAATTGGACAAGAATAAGCCTAGGAACGACGAAAATGACCTAAATGTTCATCCAATGATACAAATGAACTTATTGGATGCACAAGATTGGTTAAAAACCCTAATTGGACAAGAATAAGCCTAGGGAGGACGAAAATGACCTAAATGGTCATCCAATGACACAAATCAACTTATTGGATGCACATGATTGGTTAAAAACCCTAATTGGAAAAGAATAAGCCTAGGGAGGACGAAAATGACCTAAATGTTCGTCCAATGACACAAACACACCTATTAAATGCACAAGATTGCATAAAAACCCTAATTGGACAAGAATAAGACTAGGGAGGACGAAAATAACCTAAATGTTCATCCAATGACACAAATCAACTTATTGGATGCACATGATTGGTTAAAAACTCTAATTGGACTAGAATAAGCCTAGGGTGGACGAAAATGACCTAAATGTCGTCTAATGACACAAATGAACTTATTGGATGCACAAGATTGGATAAAAACCCTAATTGGACAAGAATATGCCTAGGGAGGACGAAAATGACCTAAATGTTCGTCCAATGACACAAATGAACTTATTGGATGCACCA
>JBBPBR010000133.1:1328332-1343072 GCA_037974775.1 Cicer pinnatifidum | reverse complement strand
CTAATTGGACTAGAATAAGCCTAGGGTGGACGAAAATGACCTAAATGTCGTCTAATGACACAAATGAACTTATTGGATGCACAAGATTGGATAAAAACCCTAATTGGACAAGAATATGCCTAGGGAGGACGAAAATGACCTAAATGTTCGTCCAATGACACAAATGAACTTATTGGATGCACCAGATTCGCTAAAAACCCTAATTGGACAAGAATAAGCCTAGGGAGGATGAAAATGACCTAAATGTTCATCCAATGACACAAATCAACTTATTGGATGCACATGATTGCTTAAAAACCCTAATTGGACAAGAATAAGCCTAGGGTGGTCGAAAATGACCTAAATGTTCATGTAATGACACAAATGAACTTATTGGATGCACAAGATTGGTTAAAAACCCTAATTGGACTAGAATAAGCCTAGGGAGGACGAAAATAACCTAAATGTTCATCCAATGACACAAATAAACTTATTGCATGCACATGATTGGTTAAAAACCCTAATTGGACAAGAATAAGCCTAGGGAGGACGAAAATGACCTAAATGTTCGTCCGATGACACAAACACACCTATTGGATGCACAAGATTGAATAAAAACCCTAATTGGACAAGAATAAGACTAGCGAGGACGAAAATGACCTAAATGTTCCTCCAATGACACAAACACACCTATTGGATGCACAAGATTGCATAAAAACCCTAATTGGACAAGAATAAGACTAGGGATGACGAAAATAACCTAAATGTTCCTCCAATGACACAAACACACCTATTGGATGCACAAGATTGCTTAAAAACCCTAATTGGACAAGAATAAGCCTAGGGAGGACGAAAATGACCTAAATGGTCATCCAATGACACAAATCAACTTATTGGATGCACATGATTGGTTAAAAACCCTAATTGGAAAAGAATAAGCCTAGGGAGGACGAAAATGACCTAAATGTTCGTCCAATGACACAAACACACCTATTAAATGCACAAGATTGCATAAAAACCCTAATTGGACAAGAATAAGACTAGGGAGGACGAAAAAAACCTAAATGTTCATCCAATGACACCAATCAACTTATTGGATGCACATGATTGGTTAAAAACCCTAATTGGACTAGAATAAGCCTAGGGTGGACGAAAATGACCTAAATGTCGTCTAATGACACAAATGAACTTATTGGATGCACAAGATTGGATAAAAACCCTAATTGGACAAGAATAAGCCTAGGGAGGACGAAAATGACCTAAATGTTCGTCCAATGACACAAATTAACTTATTGGATGCACCAGATTGGCTAAAAACCCTAATTGGACAAGAATAAGCCTAGGGAGGACGAAAATGACCTAAATGTTCATCCAATGACACAAATGAACTTATTGGATGCACAAGATTGGTTAAAAACCCTAATTGGACAAAAATAAGCATAGGGAGGACGAAAATGACCTAAATGTTCATCCAATGACACAAACACACATATTGGATGCACAAGATTGCTTAAAACCCTAATTGGACAAGAATAAGACTAGGGATGACGAAAATGACCTAAATGTTCATCCAATGACACAAATGAACTTATTGGATGCACAAGATTGGTTAAAAACCCTAATTGGACAAGAATAAGCCTAGGGAGGACGAAAATGACCTAAATGTTCGTCCAATGATACAAACACACCTATTGGATGCACAAGATTGCATATAAACCCTAATTGGACAAGAATAAGACTAGGGAGGACGAAAATGACCTAAATGTTCCTCCAATGACACAAAACACCTATTGGATGCACAATATTGCATAAAAACCCTAATTGGACAAGAATAAGACTAGGGAGGACGAAAATGACCTAAATGTTCATCCAATGACACAAATGAACTTATTGGATGCACAAGATTGGTTAAAAACCCTAATTGGACAAGAATAAGCCTAGGGAGGACTAAAATGACCTAAATGTTCATCCAATGACACAAATGAACCTATTGGATGCACAAGATTGGTTAAAAACCCTAATTGGACAAGAATAAGCCTAGGGAGGACGAAAATGACCTAAATGTTCGTCCAATGACACAAACACACCTATTGGACGCACAAGATTGCATAAAAACCCTAATTGGACAAGAATAAGACTAGGGAGGACGAAAATGACCTAAATGTTCATCCAATGACACAAATGAACTTATTGGATGCACAAGATTGGTTAAAAACCCTAATTGGACAAGAATTAGCATAGGGAGGACGAAAATGACCTAAATGTTCATCCAATGACACAAACCCACATATTGGATGCACAAGATTGCTTAAAACCCTAATTGGACAAGAATAAGACTAGGGAGGACGAAAATGACCTAAATGTTCATCCAATGACACAAATGAACTTATTGAATGCACAACATTGGTTAAAAAACCTAATCGGACAAGAATAAGCCTAGGGAGGACGAAAATGACCTAAATATTCGTCCAATGACACAAACACACCTATTGGATGCACAAGATTGCATAAAAACCCTAATTGGACAAGAATAAGACTAGGGAGGACGAAAATGACCTAAATGTTCATCCAATGACACAAATGAACTTATTGGATGCACAAGATTGGTTAAAAACCCTAATTGGACAAGAATAAGCATAGGGAGGACGAAAATGACCTAAATGTTGGTCCAATGACACAAACCCACATATTGGATGCACAAGATAGCTTAAAACCCTAATTGGACAAGAATAAGACTAGGGAGGACGAAAATGACCTAAATGTTCATCCAATGACACAAATGAACTTTTTGGATGCACAAGATTGGTTAAAAACCCTTATCGGACAAGAATAAGCCTAGGGAGGACGAAAATGACCTAAATGTTCGTCCAATGACACAAACACACCTATTGGATGCACAAGATTGCATAAAAACCCTAATTGGACAAGAATAAGACTAGGGAGGACGAAAATGACCTAAATGTTCATCCAATGACACAAATGAACTTATTGGATGCACAAGATTGGTTAAAAACCCTAATTGGACAAGAATAAGCATAGGGAGGACGAAAATGACCTAAACGTTCATCCAATGACACAAACCCACATATTGGATGCACAAGATTGCTTAAAACCCTAATTGTACAAGAATAAGACTAGGAAGGACGAAAATGACCTAAATGTTCATCCAATGACAAAAATGAACTTATTGAATGCACAAGATTGGTTAAAAACCCTAATCGGACAAGAATAAGCCTAGGGAGGACGAAAATGACCTAAATGTTCTTCCAATGACACAAACACACCTATTGGATGCACAAGATTGCATAAAAACCCTAATTGGACAAGAATAAGACTAGGGAGGACGAAAATGACCTAAATGTTCCTCCAATGACACAAACAAACCTATTGGATGCATAAGATTGCATAAAAACCCTAATTGGACAAGAATAAGACTAGGGAGGACGAAAATGACCTAAATGTTCATCCAATGACACAAATGAACTTATTGGATGCACAAGATTGGTTAAAAACCCTAATTGGACAAGAATAAGCCTAGGGAGGACGAAAATGACCTAAATGTTATTCTAATGACACAAATGAACTTATTGGATGCACAAGATTGGTTAAAAACCCTAATTGGACAAGAATAATCCTAGGGAGGACGAAAATGACCTAAATGTTCATCCAATGACACAAATGAACTTATTGGATGCACAAGATTGGTTAAAAACCCTAATTGGACAAGAATAAGCCTAGGGAGGACGAAAATGATCTAAATGTTCATCCAATGACACAAACACACTTATTGGATGCACAAGATTGGTTAAAAACCCTAATTGGACAAGAATAAGCCTAGGGAGGACAAAAATGACCTAAATGTTCATCCAATGACACAAATCAACTTATTGGATGCACATTATTGGTTAAAAACCCTAATTGGACAAGAATAAGCCTAGGGTGGACGAAAATGACCTAAATGTTCGTCTAATGTCACAAATGAACTTATTGGATGCACAAGATTAGTTAAAAACCATAATTGGACAAGAATAAGCCTAGGGAGGACGAAAATGACCTAAATGTTCGTCCAATCACACAAATGAACTTATTGGATGCACCAGATTGGCTAAAAACCCTAATTGGACAAGAATAAGCCTAGGGAGGACGAAAATGATCTAAATGTTCATCCAATGACACAAACACACTTATTGGATGCACAAGATTGGTTAAAAACCCTAATTGGACAAGAATAAGCCTAGGGAGGACAAAAATGACCTAAATGTTCATCCAATGACACAAATCAACTTATTGGATGCACATTATTGGTTAAAAACCCTAATTGGACAAGAATAAGCCTAGGGTGGACGAAAATGACCTAAATGTTCGTCTAATGACACAAATGAACTTATTGGATGCACAAGATTGGTTAAAAACCCTAATTGGACAAGAATAAGCCTAGGGAGGACGAAAATGACCTAAATGTTCGTCCAATCACACAAATGAACTTATTGGATGCACCAGATTGGCTAAAAACCCTAATTGGACAAGAATAAGCCTAGGGAGGACGAAAATGACCTAAATGTTCATCCAATGACACAAATCAACTTATTGGATGCACATGATTGCTTAAAAACCCTAATTGGACAAGAATAAGCCTAGGGTGGACGAAAATGACCTAAATGTTCGTCTAATGACACAAATGAACTTATTGGATGCACAAGATTGGTTAAAAACCCTAATTGGACAAGAATAAGCCTAGGAAGGACGAAAATGACCTAAATGTTCGTCCAATGACACAAACACACCTATTGGATGCACAAGATTGCATAATAAACCCTAATTGGAGAAGAATAAGACTAGGGCGGACGAAAATGACCTAAATGTTCATCCAATGACACAAATGAACTTATTGGATGCACAAGATTGGTTAAAAACCCTAATTGGACTAGAATAAGCCTAGGGAGGGCGAAAATGACCTAAATGTTCGTCCAATGACACAAACACGCCTATTGGATGCACAAGATTGCATAAAAACCCTAATTGGACAAGAATAAGACTAGAGAGAACGCAAATGACCTAAATGTTCCTCCAATGACACAAATGAACTTATTGGATGCACAAGATTGGTTAAAAACCCTAATTGGACAAGAATAAGCCTAGGAAGGACGAAAATGACCTAAATGTTCGTCCGATGACACAAACACACCTATTGGATGCACAAGATTGCATAAAAACCCTAATTGGACAAGAATAAGACTAGGGAGGACGAAAATGACCTAAATGTTCATCCAATGACACAAATGAACTTATTGGATGCACAAGATTGGTTAAAAACCCTAATTGGACAAGAATACGCCTAGGGAGGACGTAAATGACCTAAATGATCCACCAATGACAAAAATGAACTTATTGGATGCACAAGGTTGGTTAAAAACCCTAATTGAACAAGAATAAGCCTAGGGAGGACGAAAATGACCTAAATGTTCGTCCAATGACACAAACACACCAATTGGATGCACAAGATTGCATAAAAACCCTAATTGGACAAGAATAAGCCTAGGGAGGACGAAAATGACCTAAATATTCGTCCAATGACACAATCACACCTATTGGATGCACAAGATTGCATAAAAACCCTAATTGGACAAGAATAAGACTAGGGAGGACGAAAATGACCTAAATGTTCATCCAATGACACAAATGAACTTATTGGATGCACAAGATTGGTTAAAAACCCTAATTGGACAAGAATAAGCCTAGGGAGGACGAAAATGACCTAAATGTTCATCCAATGACACAAATGAACTTATTGGATGCACAAGATTGGTTAAAAACCCTAATTGGACAAGAATAAGTTTAGGGAGGACGAAAATGACCTAAATGTTTATCCAATGACACAAATCAACTTATTGGATGCACATGATTGGTTAAAAACCCTAATTGGACAAGAATAAGCCTAGGGTGGACGAAAATGACCTAAATGTTCGTCTAATGTCACAAATGAACTTATTGGATGCACAAGATTGGTTAAAAACCCTAATTGGACAAGAATAAGCCTAGGGAGGACGAAAATGACCTAAATGTTCGTCCAATCACACAAATGAACTTATTGGATGCACCAGATTGGCTAAAAACCCTAATTGGACAAGAATAAGCCTAGGGAGGACGAAAATGACCTAAATGTTCATCCAATGACACAAATAAACTTATTGCATGCACATGATTGGTTAAAAACCCTAATTGGACAAGAATAAGCCTATGGAGGACGAAAATGACCTAAATGTTCGTCCGATGACACAAACACACCTATTGGATGCACAAGATTGAATAAAAACCCTAATTGGACAAGAATAAGACTAGCGAGGACGAAAATGACCTAAATGTTCCTCCAATGACACAAACACACCTATTGGATGCACAAGATTGCATAAAAACCCTAATTGGACAAGAATAAGACTAGGGATGACGAAAATAACCTAAATGTTCCTCCAATGACACAAACACACCTATTGGATGCACAAGATTGCATAAAAACCCTAATTGGACACGAATAAGCCTAGGGAGGACGAAAATGACCTAAATGGTCATCCAATGACACAAATCAACTTATTGGATGCACATGATTGGTTAAAAACCCTAATTGGAAAAGAATAAGCCTAGGGAGGACGAAAATGACCTAAATGTTCGTCCAATGACACAAACACACCTATTAAATGCACAAGATTGCATAAAAACCCTAATTGGAAAAGAATAAGACTAGGGAGGACGAAAATAACCTAAATGTTCATCCAATGACACAAATCAACTTATTGGATGCACATGATTGGTTAAAAACCCTAATTGGACTAGAATAAGCCTAGGGTGGACGAAAATGACCTAAATGTCGTCTAATGACACAAATGAACTTATTGGATGCACAAGATTGGATAAAAACCCTAATTGGACAAGAATATGCCTAGGGAGGACGAAAATGACCTAAATGTTCGTCCAATGACACAAATGAACTTATTGGATGCACCATATTCGCTAAAAACCCTAATTGGACAAGAATAAGCCTAGGGAGGATGAAAATGACCTAAATGTTCATCCAATGACACAAATCAACTTATTGGATGCACATGATTGCTTAAAAACCCTAATTGGACAAGAATAAGCCTAGGGTGGTCGAAAATGACCTAAATGTTCGTCTAATGACACAAATGAACTTATTGGATTCACAAGATTGGTTAAAAACCCTAATTGGACTAGAATAAGCCTAGGGAGGACGAAAATAACCTAAATGTTCATCCAATGACACAAATAAACTTATTGCATGCACATGATTGGTTAAAAACCCTAATTGGACAAGAATAAGCCTAGGGAGGACGAAAATGACCTAAATGTTCGTCCGATGACACAAACACACCTATTGGATGCACAAGATTGAATAAAAACCCTAATTGGACAAGAATAAGACTAGCGAGGACGAAAATGACCTAAATGTTCCTCCAATGACACAAACACACCTATTGGATGCACAAGATTGCATAAAAACCCTAATTGGACAAGAATAAGACTAGGGATGACGAAAATAACCTAAATGTTCCTCCAATGACACAAACACACCTATTGGATGCACAAGATTGCTTAAAAACCCTAATTGGACAAGAATAAGCCTAGGGAGGACGAAAATGACCTAAATGGTCATCCAATGACACAAATCAACTTATTGGATGCACATGATTGGTTAAAAACCCTAATTGGAAAAGAATAAGCCTAGGGAGGACGAAAATGACCTAAATGTTCGTCCAATGACACAAACACACCTATTAAATGCACAAGATTGCATAAAAACCCTAATTGGACAAGAATAAGACTAGGGAGGACGAAAAAAACCTAAATGTTCATCCAATGACACCAATCAACTTATTGGATGCACATGATTGGTTAAAAACCCTAATTGGACTAGAATAAGCCTAGGGTGGACGAAAATGACCTAAATGTCGTCTAATGACACAAATGAACTTATTGGATGCACAAGATTGGATAAAAACCCTAATTGGACAAGAATAAGCCTAGGGAGGACGAAAATGACCTAAATGTTCGTCCAATGACACAAATTAACTTATTGGATGCACCAGATTGGCTAAAAACCCTAATTGGACAAGAATAAGCCTAGGGAGGACGAAAATGACCTAAATGTTCATCCAATGACACAAATGAACTTATTGGATGCACAAGATTGGTTAAAAACCCTAATTGGACAAGAATAAGCCTAGGGACGACGAAACTGACCTAAATGTTCATCCAATGACACAAATGAACTTATTGGATGCACAAGATTGGTTAAAAACCCTAATTGGACAAGAATAAGCCTAGGGAGGACGAAAATGACCTAAATGTTCATCCAATGACACAAATGAACTTATTGGATGCACAAGATTGGTTAAAAACCCTAATTGGACAAGAATAAGCCTAGGGAGGACGAAAATGACCAAAATGTTCATCCAATGACACAAATGAACTTATTGGATGCACAAGATTGGTTAAAAACCCTAATTGGACAAGAATAAGGTTAGGGAGGACGAAAATGACCTAAATGTTTGTCCAATGACACAAACACACCTATTGGATGCACAAGATTGCATAAAATCCCTAATTGGACAAGAATAAGACTAGGGAGGACGAAAATGACCTAAATGTTCCTCCAATGACACAAACACACCTATTGGATGCACAAGATTGCATAAAAACCCTAATTGGACAAGAATAAGACTAGGGAGGACGAAAATGACCTAAATGTTCATCCAATGACACAAATGAACTTATTGGATGCACAAGATTGGTTAAAAACCCTAATTGGACAAGAATAAGCCTAGGGAGGACGAAAATGACCTAAATGTTCATCCAATGACACAAATGAACTTATTGTATGCACAAGATTGGTTAAAAAACCCTAATTGGACAAGAATAAGCATAGGGAGGACGAAAATTACCTAAATGTTCATCAAATGACACAAACACACATATTGGATGCACAAGATTGCTTAAAACCCTAATTGGACAAGAATAAGACTAGGGAGGACGAAAATGACCTAAATGTTCATCCAATGACACAAATGAACTTATTGGATGCACAATATTGGTTAAAAACCCTAATTGGACAAGAATAAGCCTAGGGAGGACGAAAATGACCTAAATGTTCATCCAATGACACAAATAAACTTATTGGATGCACAAGATTGGTTAAAAACCCTAATTGGACAAGAATAAGCCTAGGAAGGGCGAAAATGACCTAAATGTTCGTTCAATGACACAAACACACCTATTGGATGCACAAGATTGCATAAAAACCCTAATTGGACAAGAATAAGACTAGAGAGGACGCAAATGACCTAAATGTTCCTCCAATGACACAAATGAACTTATTGGATGCACAAGGTTGGTTAAAAACCCTAATTGGACAAGAATAAGCCTAGGGAGGATAAAAATGACCTAAATGTTCATCCAATGACACAAAGGAACTTATTGGATGCACAAGATTGGTTAAAAACCCTAATTGGACAAGAATAAGCCTAGGGAGGACGAAAATGACCCAAATGTTCTTCCAATGACACAAACGAACTTATTGGATGCACAAGATTGGCTAAAAACCCAAATTGGAAAAGAAAAAGCCTAGGGAGGACGAAAATGACCTAAATGTTCATCCAATGACACAAATGAACTTATTGGATGCACAAGATTTGTTAAAAACCCTAATTTGACAAGAATAAGCCTAGGGAGGACGAAAATAACCTAAATGTTCATCCAATGACACAAATAAACTTATTGCATGCACATGATTGGTTAAAAACCCTAATTGGACAAGAATAAGCCTAGGGAGGACGAAAATGACCTAAATGTTCGTCCGATGACACAAACACACCTATTGGATGCACAAGATTGAATAAAAACCCTAATTGGACAAGAATAAGACTAGCGAGGACGAAAATGACCTAAATGTTCCTCCAATGACACAAACACACCTATTGGATGCACAAGATTGCATAAAAACCCTAATTGGACAAGAATAAGACTAGGGATGACGAAAATAACCTAAATGTTCCTCCAATGACACAAACACACCTATTGGATGCACAAGATTGCTTAAAAACCCTAATTGGACAAGAATAAGCCTAGGGAGGACGAAAATGACCTAAATGGTCATCCAATGACACAAATCAACTTATTGGATGCACATGATTGGTTAAAAACCCTAATTGGAAAAGAATAAGCCTAGGGAGGACGAAAATGACCTAAATGTTCGTCCAATGACACAAACACACCTATTAAATGCACAAGATTGCATAAAAACCCTAATTGGACAAGAATAAGACTAGGGAGGACGAAAAAAACCTAAATGTTCATCCAATGACACCAATCAACTTATTGGATGCACATGATTGGTTAAAAACCCTAATTGGACTAGAATAAGCCTAGGGTGGACGAAAATGACCTAAATGTCGTCTAATGACACAAATGAACTTATTGGATGCACAAGATTGGATAAAAACCCTAATTGGACAAGAATAAGCCTAGGGAGGACGAAAATGACCTAAATGTTCGTCCAATGACACAAATTAACTTATTGGATGCACCAGATTGGCTAAAAACCCTAATTGGACAAGAATAAGCCTAGGGAGGACGAAAATGACCTAAATGTTCATCCAATGACACAAATGAACTTATTGGATGCACAAGATTGGTTAAAAACCCTAATTGGACAAGAATAAACCTTGGGAGGACGAAAATGACCTAAATGTTCATCCAATGACACAAATGAACCTATTGGATGCACAAGATTGGTTAAAAACCCTAATTGGACAAGAATAAGCCTAGGGTGGACGAAAATGACCTAAATGTTTATCCAATGACACAAATGAACTTATTGGATGCACAAGATTGGTTAAAAACCCTAATTGGACAACAATAAGCCTAGGGAGGATGAAAATGTCCTAAATGTTCATCTAATGACACAAACACACCTATTGGATGCACAAGATTGATTAAAAACCCTAATTGGACAACAATAAGCCTAGGGAGGATGAAAATGACCTAAATGTTCATCTAATGACACAAACACACCTATTGGATGCACAAGATTGGTTAAAAACCCTAATTGCACAAAAATAAGCCTAGGGAGGACGAAAATGACCTAAATGTTCATCCAATGAAACAAATGAACTTATTGGATTCACAAGATTGCTTAAAAACCCTAATTGGACAAGAATAAGCCTAGGGAGGACGAAAATGACCTAAATGTTCATCCAACGACACAAATGAACTTATTGGATGCACAAGATTGGTTAAAAACCCTAATTGGACAAGAATAAGCCTTGGGAGGACGAAAATGACCTAAATGTTCATCCAATGACACAAATGAACTTATTGGAGGCACAAGATTGGTTAAAAACCCTAATTGGACAAGAATAAGCCTAGGGTGGACGAAAATGACCTAAATGTTTATCCAATGACACAAATGAACTTATTGGATGCACAAGATTGGTTAAAAACCCTAATTGGACAAGAATAAGCCTAGGGATGACGAAAATGACCTAAATGTTCATCCAATGAAACAAATGAACTTATTGGATTCACAAGATTGCTTAAAAACCCTAATTGGACAAGAATAAGCCTAGGGAGGACGAAAATGACCTAAATGTTCATCCAATGACACAAATGAACTTATTGGATGCACAAGATTGGTTAAAAACCCAAATTGGACAAGAATAAGCCTTGGGAGGACGAAAATGACCTAAATGTTCATCCAATGACACAAATGAACCTATTGGATGCACAAGATTGGTTAAAAACCCTAATTGGACAAGAATAAGCCTAGGGTGGACGAAAATGACCTAAATGTTTATCCAATGACACAAATGAACTTATTGGATGCACAAGATTGGTTAAAAACCCTAATTGGACAAGAATAAGCCTAGGGAGGACGAAAATGACCTAAATGTTCAATCAATGAAACAAACACACCTATTGGATGCACAAGATTGGTTAAAAACCTTAATTGGACAAGAATAAGCCTAGGGAGGACGAAAATGACCTAAATGTTCATCCAATGACACAAATGAACTTATTGGATGCACAAGATTGGTTAAAAACCCTAATTGGACAAGAATAAGCCTAGGGAGGGCGAAAATGACCTAATTGTTCGTCCAATGACACAAACACACCTATTGGATGCACAAGATTGCATAAAAACCCTAATTGGACAAGAATAAGACTAGAGAGGACGCAAATGACCTTAATGTTCCTCCAATGACACAAATGAACTTATTGGATGCACAAGGTTGGTTAAAAACCCTAATTGGACAAGAACAAGCCTAGGGAGGATAAAAATGACCTAAATGTTCATCCAATGACACAAATGAACTTATTGGATGCACAAGATTGGTTAAAAACACTAATTGGACAAGAATAAGCCTAGGGAGGACGAAAATGACCCAAATGTTCCTCCAATGACACAAACGAACTTATTGGATGCACAAGATTGGTTAAAAACCCTAATTGGACAAGAATAAGCCTAGGGAGGGCGAAAATGACCTAAATGTTCGTCCAATGACACAAATGAACTTATTGGATGCAAAAGATTGGTTAAAAACCCTAATTGGACAAGAATAAGCCTAGGGAGGACGAAAACGACCTAAATGTTCATCCAATGACACAAATGAACTTATTGGATGCACGAGATTGGTTAAAAACCCTAATTGGACAAGAATAAGCCTAGGGAGGGCGAAAATGACCTAAATATTCGTCCAATGACACAAATGAACTTATTGGATGCACAAGATTGGTTAAAAACCCTAATTGGACAAGAATAAGCCTAGGGAGGACGAAAATGACCTAAATGTTCATCCAATGACACAAACGAACTTATTGGATGCACAAGATTGGATAAAAACCCTAATTGGACAAGAATAAGCCTAGGGAGGGCGAAAATGACCTAAATGTTCGTCCAATGACACAAATGAACTTATTGGATGCACAAGGTTGGTTAAAAACCCTAATTGGACAAGAACAAGCCTAGGGAGGATAAAAATGACCTAAATGTTCATCCAATGACACAAATGAACTTATTGGATGCACAAGATTGGTTAAAAACCCTAATTGGACAAGAATAAGCCTAGGGAGGACGAAAATGACCCAAATGTTCCTCCAATGACACAAACGAACTTATTGGATGCACAAGATTGGCTAAAAACCCAAATTGGACAAGAAAAAGCCTAGGGAGGACGAAAATGACCTAAATGTTCATCCAATGACACAAATGAACTTATTGGATACACAAGATTTGTTAAAAACCCTAATTGGACAAGAATAAGCCTAGGGAGGACGAAAATAACCTAAATGTTCATCCAATGACACAAATAAACTTATTGCATGCACATGATTGGTTAAAAACCCTAATTGGACAAGAATAAGCCTAGGGAGGACGAAAATGACCTAAATGTTCGTCCGATGACACAAACACACCTATTGGATGCACAAGATTGAATAAAAACCCTAATTGGACAAGAATAAGACTAGCGAGGACGAAAATGACCTAAATGTTCCTCCAATGACACAAACACACCTATTGGATGCACAAGATTGCATAAAAACCCTAATTGGACAAGAATAAGACTAGGGATGACGAAAATAACCTAAATGTTCCTCCAATGACACAAACACACCTATTGGATGCACAAGATTGCATAAAAACCCTAATTGGACACGAATAAGCCTAGGGAGGACGAAAATGACCTAAATGGTCATCCAATGACACAAATCAACTTATTGGATGCACATGATTGGTTAAAAACCCTAATTGGAAAAGAATAAGCCTAGGGAGGACGAAAATGACCTAAATGTTCGTCCAATGACACAAACACACCTATTAAATGCACAAGATTGCATAAAAACCCTAATTGGACAAGAATAAGACTAGGGAGGACGAAAATAACCTAAATGTTCATCCAATGACACAAATCAACTTATTGGATGCACATGATTGGTTAAAAACCCTAATTGGACTAGAATAAGCCTAGGGTGGACGAAAATGACCTAAATGTCGTCTAATGACACAAATGAACTTATTGGATGCACAAGATTGGATAAAAACCCTAATTGGACAAGAATATGCCTAGGGAGGACGAAAATGACCTAAATGTTCGTCCAATGACACAAATGAACTTATTGGATGCACCATATTCGCTAAAAACCCTAATTGGACAAGAATAAGCCTAGGGAGGATGAAAATGACCTAAATGTTCATCCAATGACACAAATCAACTTATTGGATGCACATGATTGCTTAAAAACCCTAATTGGACAAGAATAAGCCTAGGGTGGTCGAAAATGACCTAAATGTTCGTCTAATGACACAAATGAACTTATTGGATTCACAAGATTGGTTAAAAACCCTAATTGGACTAGAATAAGCCTAGGGAGGACGAAAATAACCTAAATGTTCATCCAATGACACAAATAAACTTATTGCATGCACATGATTGGTTAAAAACCCTAATTGGACAAGAATAAGCCTAGGGAGGACGAAAATGACCTAAATGTTCGTCCGATGACACAAACACACCTATTGGATGCACAAGATTGAATAAAAACCCTAATTGGACAAGAATAAGACTAGCGAGGACGAAAATGACCTAAATGTTCCTCCAATGACACAAACACACCTATTGGATGCACAAGATTGCATAAAAACCCTAATTGGACAAGAATAAGACTAGGGATGACGAAAATAACCTAAATGTTC
>JBBPBR010000133.1:1241628-1328322 GCA_037974775.1 Cicer pinnatifidum | reverse complement strand
ATTCGCTAAAAACCCTAATTGGACAAGAATAAGCCTAGGGAGGATGAAAATGACCTAAATGTTCATCCAATGACACAAATCAACTTATTGGATGCACATGATTGCTTAAAAACCCTAATTGGACAAGAATAAGCCTAGGGTGGTCGAAAATGACCTAAATGTTCGTCTAATGACACAAATGAACTTATTGGATTCACAAGATTGGTTAAAAACCCTAATTGGACTAGAATAAGCCTAGGGAGGACGAAAATAACCTAAATGTTCATCCAATGACACAAATAAACTTATTGCATGCACATGATTGGTTAAAAACCCTAATTGGACAAGAATAAGCCTAGGGAGGACGAAAATGACCTAAATGTTCGTCCGATGACACAAACACACCTATTGGATGCACAAGATTGAATAAAAACCCTAATTGGACAAGAATAAGACTAGCGAGGACGAAAATGACCTAAATGTTCCTCCAATGACACAAACACACCTATTGGATGCACAAGATTGCATAAAAACCCTAATTGGACAAGAATAAGACTAGGGATGACGAAAATAACCTAAATGTTCCTCCAATGACACAAACACACCTATTGGATGCACAAGATTGCTTAAAAACCCTAATTGGACAAGAATAAGCCTAGGGAGGACGAAAATGACCTAAATGGTCATCCAATGACACAAACACACCTATTAAATGCACAAGATTGCATAAAAACCCTAATTGGACAAGAATAAGACTAGGGAGGACGAAAAAAACCTAAATGTTCATCCAATGACACCAATCAACTTATTGGATGCACATGATTGGTTAAAAACCCTAATTGGACTAGAATAAGCCTAGGGTGGACGAAAATGACCTAAATGTCGTCTAATGACACAAATGAACTTATTGGATGCACAAGATTGGATAAAAACCCTAATTGGACAAGAATAAGCCTAGGGAGGACGAAAATGACCTAAATGTTCATCCAATGACACAAATGAACTTATTGGATGCACAAGATTGGTTAAAAACCCTAATTGGACTAGAATAAGCCTAGGGAGGGCGAAAATGACCTAAATGTTCGTCCAATGACACAAACACGCCTATTGGATGGACAAGATTGCATAAAAATCCTAATTGGACTAGAATAAGACTAGCGAGAACGAAAATGACCTAAATGTTCATCCAATGACACAAATGAACTTATTGGATGCACAAGATTTGTTAAAAACCCTAATTGGACAAGAATAAGCCTAGGGAGGACGAAAATAACCTAAATGTTCATCCAATGACACAAATAAACTTATTCCATGCACATGATTGGTTAAAAACCCTAATTGGACAAGAATAAGCCTAAGGAGGACGAAAATGACCTAAATGTTCATCCAATGACACAAATCAACTTATTGGATGCACATGATTGGTTAAAAACCCTAATTGGACAAGAATAAGCCTAGGGTGGACGAAAATGACCTAAATGTTCGTCTAATGTCACAAATGAACTTATTGGATGCACAAGATTGGTTAAAAACCCTAATTGGACAAGAATAAGCCTAGGGAGGACGAAAATGACCTAAATGTTCGTCCAATCACACAAATGAACTTATTGGATGCACCAGATTGGCTAAAAACCCTAATTGGACAAGAATAAGCCTAGGGAGGACGAAAATGACCTAAATGTTCATCCAATGACACAAATGAACTTATTGGATGCACAAGATTGGTTAAAAACCCTAATTGGACAAGAATAAGCCTAGGGAGGACGAAAATGTCCTAAATGTTCGTCCAATGATACAAACACACATATTGGATGCACAAGATTGCTTAAAACCCTAATTAGACAAGAATAAGACTATGGAGGACGAAAATGACCTAAATGTTCATCCAATGACACAAATGAACTTATTGGATGCACAAGATTGGTTAAAAACCCTAATTGGACAAGAATAAGCCTAGGGAGGACGAAAATGACCTAAATGTTCATCCAATAACACAAATGAACTTATTGGATGCACAAGATTGGTAAAAAACCCTAATTGGACAAGAATAAGCCTAGAGAGGACGAAAATGACCTAAATGTTCATCCAATGACACAAATGAACTTCATTGGATGCACAAGATTGGTTAAAAACCCTAATTGGACAAGAATAAGCCTAGGGAGGACGAAAATGACCTAAATGTTCATCCAATGACACAAATGAACTTATTGGATGCACAAGATTGGATAAATACCCTAATTGGACATGAATAAGCCTAGGGAGGACGAAAATGACCTAAATGTTCGTCCAATGACACAAACACACCTATTGGATGCACAAGATTGCATAAAAACCCTAATTGGACAAGAATAAGACTAGGGAGGACGAAAATGACCTAAATGTTCCTCCAATGACACAAACACACCTATTGGATGCAAAAGATTGCATAAAAACCCTAATTCGACAAGAATAAGACTAGGGAGGACGAAAATGACCTAAATGTTTGTCCAATGACACAATCACACCTATTGGATGCACAAGATTGCATAAAAACCCTAATTGGACAAGAATAAGACTAGGGAGGACGAAAATGACCTAAATGTTCATCCAATGACACAAATGAACTTATTGTATGCACAAGATTGGTTAAAAACCCTAATTGGACAAGAATAAGCATAGGAAGGACAAAAATGACCAAAATGTTCATCCAATGACACAGACACACCTATTGGATGCACAAGATTGCATAAAAACCCTAATTGGACAAGAATAAGACTAGGGAGGATGATAATGACCAAAATGTTCATCCAATGACACAAATGAACTTATTGGATGCACAAGATTGGTTAAAAACCCTAATTGGACAAGAATAAGCATAGGGAGGACGAAAATGACCTAAATGTTCGTCCAATGACACAAACACACCTATTGGATGCACAAGATTGCATAAAAACCCTAATTGGACAAGAATAAGACTAGGGAGGACGAAAATGACCTAAATGTTCATCCAATGACACAAATGAACTTATTGTATGCACAAGATTGGTTAAAAACCCTAATTGGACAAGAATAAGCATAGGGAGGACGAAAATGACCTAAATGTTCATCCAATGACACAAACACACATATTGGATGCACAAGATTGCTTAAAACACTAATTTGACAAGAATAAGACTAGGGAGGACGAAAATGACCTAAATGTTCATCCAATGACACAAATGAACTTATTGGATGCACAAGATTGGTTAAAAACCCTAATTGGACAAGAATAAGCATAGGGAGGACGAAAATGACCTAAATGTTCGTCCAATGACACAAACACACCTATTGGATGCACAAGATTGCATAAAAACCCTAATTGGACAAGAATAAGACTAGGGAGGACGAAAATGACCTAAATGTTCATCCAATGACACAAATGAACTTATTGGATGCACAAGATTGGTTAAAAACCCTAATTGGACAAGAATAAGCATAGGGAGAACGAAAATGACCTAAATGTTCGTCCAATGACACAAACCCACATATTGGATGCACAAGATTGCATAAAACCCTAATTGGACAAGAATAAGACTAGGGAGGACGAAAATGACCTGAATGTTCATCCAATGACACAAATGAACTTATTGGATGCACAAGATTGCATAAAAACCATAATCGGACAAGAATAAGACTTGGGAGGACGAAAATGACCTAAATGTTCGTCCAATGACACAAACACACCTATTGGATGCACAAGATTGGTTAAAAACCCTAATTGGACAAGAATAAGACCAGGGAGGACGAAAATGACCTAAATGTTCCTCCAATGACACAAACACACCTATTGGATGCACAAGATTGCATAAAAACCCTAATTGGACAAGAATAAGACTAGGGAGGACGAAAATGACCTAAATGTTCATCCAATGACACAAATGAACTTATTGGATGCACAAGATTGGTTAAAAACCCTAATTGGACAAGAATAAGCCTAGGGAGGACGAAAATGATCTAAATGTTCATCCAATGACACAAATGAACTTATTGGATGCACAAGGTTGGTTAAAAACCCTAATTGGACAAGAATAAGCCTAGGGAGGACGAAAATGACCTAAATGTTCGTCCAATGACACAAACACACCTATTGGATGCACAAGATTGCATAAAAACCCTAACTGGAAAAGAATAAGACTAGGGAGGACGAAAATGACCTAAATGTTCATCTAATGACACAAATGAACTTATTGGATGCACAAGATTGGTTAAAACCCCTAATTGGACAAGAATAAGCATAGGGAGGACGAAAATGACCTAAACGTTCATCCAATGACACAAACCCACATATTGGATGCACAAGATTGCTTAAAACCCTAATTTGACAAGAATAAGACTAGGGAGGACGAAAATGACCTAAATGTTCATCCAATGACACAAATGAACTTATTGAATGCACAAGATTGGTTAAAAACCCTAATCGGACAAGAATAAGCCTAGGGAGGACGAAAATGACCTAAGTGTTCTTCCAATGACACAAACACACCTATTGGATGCACAAGATTGCATAAAAACCCTAATTGGACAAGAATAAGACTAGGGAGGACGAAAATTACCTAAATGTTCCTCCAATGACACAAACACACCTATTGGATGCACAAGATTGCATAAAAACCCTAATTGGAAAAGAATAAGACTAGGGAGGACGAAAATGACCTAAATGTTCATCCAATGACACAAATGAACTTATTGGATGCACAAGATTGGTTAAAAACCCTAATTGGACAAGAATAAGCCTAGGGATGACGAAAATGACCTAAATGTGAGACAAACACACCTATTGGATGCACAAGATTGCATAAAAACCCTAATTGGACAAGAATAAGACTAGGGAGGACGAAAATGACCTAAATGTTCCTCCAATGACACAAACACACCTATTGGATGCACAAGATTGCATAAAAACCCTAATTGGACAAGAATAAGACTAGGGAGGACGAAAATGACCTAAATGTTCATCCAATGACACAAATGAACTTATTGGATGCACAAGATTGGTTAAAAACCCTAATTGGACAAGAATAAGCCTAGGGAGGACGAAAATGAGCTAAATGTTTGTCCAATGACACAAACACACCTATTGGATGCACAAGATTGCATAAAAACCCTAATTGGACAAGAATAAGCCTAGGGAGGACGAAAATGACCTAAATGTTCATCCAATGACACAAATGAACTTATTGGAAGCACAAGATTGGTTAAAAACTCTAATTGGACAAAAATAAGCCTAGGGAGGACGAAAATGACCTAAATGTTCGTCCAATGACACAAACACACCTATTGGATGCACAAGATTGCATAAAAACCCTAATTGGACAAGAATAAGCCTAGGGAGGACGAAAATGACCTAAATGTTCGTCCAATGACACAAACACACCTATTGGATGCACAAGATTGCAAAAAAACCCTAATTGGACAAGAATAAGCCTATGGAGGACGAAAATGACCTAAATGTTCATCCAATGACACAAATGAACTTATTGGATGCACAAGATTGGTTAAAAACCCTAATTGGACAAGAATAAGCCTAGGGAGGACGAAAATGACCTAAATGTTCATCCAATGACACAAATGAACATATTGGAAGCACAAGATTGGTTAAAAACCCTAATTGGACAAGAATAAGCCTAGGGAGGACGAAAATGACCTAAATGTTCATCTAATGACACAAATGAACTTATTGGATGCACAAGATTGGTTAAAAATCCTAATTGGACAAGAATAAGCCTAGGGAGGACGAAAATGACCTAAATGTTCGTCCAATGACACAAACACACCTATTGGATGCACAAGATTGCATAAAAACCTTAATTGGACAAGAATAAGCCTAGGGAGGACGAAAATGACCCAAATGTTCAACCAATGACACAAATGAACTTATTGGATGCACAAGATTGGTTAAAAACCCTAATTGGACAAGAATAAGCCTAGGGAGGACGAATATGACCTAAATGTTTGTCCAATGACACAAACACACCTATTGGATGCACAAAATTGCATAAATAGCCTAATTGGACAAGAATAAGACTAGGGAGGACGAAAATGACCTAAATGTTCCTCCAATGACACAAACACACCTATTGGATGCACAAGATTGCATAAAAACCCTAATTGGACAAGAATAAGACTAGGGAGGACGAAAATGACCTAAATTTTCATCCAATGACACAAATGAACTTATTGGATGCACAAGATTGGTTAAAAACCCTAATTGGACAAGAATAAGCCTAGGGAGGACGAAAATGACCTAAAATTTCGTCCAATGACACAAACACACCTATTGGATGCACAAGATTGCATAAAAACCCTAATTGGACAAGAATAAGACTAGGGAGGACGAAAATGACCTAAATGTTCCTCCAATGACACAAACACACCTATTGGATGCACAAGATTGCATAAAAACCCTAATTGGACAAGAATAAGACTAGGGAGGACGAAAATGACCTAAATGTTCATCCAATGACACAAATGAACTTATTGTATGCACAAGATTGGATAAAAACCCTAATTGGACAAGAATAAGCACAGGGAGGACGAAAATGACCTAAATGTTCATCCAATGATACAAACACTCATATTGGATGCACAAGATTGCTTAAAACCCTAATTGGACAAGAATAAGACTAGGGAGGACGAAAATGACCTAAATGTTCATCCAATGACACAAATGAACTTATTGGATGCACAAGATTAGTTAAAAACCCTAATTGGACAAGAATAAGCCTAGGGAGGACGAAAATCACCTAAATGTTCATCCAATGACACAAATGAACTTATTGGATGCGCAAGATTGTTTAAAAACCCTAATTGGACAAGAATAAGCCAAGGGAGGACGAAAATTACCTAAATGTTCGTCCAATGACACAAACAGACCTATTGGATGCACAAGATTGCATAAAAACCCTAATTGGACAAGAATAAGCCTAGGGAGGACGAAAATGACCTAAATGTTTGTCCAATGATACAAACACACCTATTGGATGCACAAGATTGCATAAAAACCCTAATTGGACAAGAATAAGACTAGGGAGGACGAAAATGACCTAAATGTTCCTCCAATGACACAAACACACCTATTGGATGCACAAGATTGCATAAAAACCCTAATTGGACAAGAATAAGACTAGGGAGGACGAAAATGACCTAAATGTTCATCCAATGACACAAATGAACTTATTGGATGCACAAGATTGGTTAAAAACCCTAATTGGACAAGAATGAGCATAGGGAGGACGAAAATGACCTAAATGTTCATCCAATGACACAAACCCACATATTGGACGCACAAGATTGCTTAAAACCCTAATTGGACAAGAATAAGACTAGGGAGGACGGAAATGACCAAAATGTTCATCCAATGACACAAATGAACTTATTGGATGCACAAGATTGGTTAAAAACCGTAATTGGACAAGAATAAGCCTAGGGAGGACGAAAATGACCTAAATGTTAATCCAATGACACAAATGAACTTATTGGATGCACAAGATTGGTAAAAACCCTAATTGGACAAGAATAAGCCTAGGGAGGGCGAAAATGACCTAAATTTTCGTCCAATGACACAAACACACCTATTGGATGCACAAGATTGCATAAAAACCCTAATTGGACAAGAATAAGACTAGGGAGGAAGAAAATGACCTAAATGTTCCTCCAATGACACAAATGAACTTATTGGATGCACAAGATTGGCTAAAAACCCTAATTGGACAAGAATAAGCCTAGGGAGGACGAAAATGACCTAAATGTTCATCCAATGACACAAATCAACTTATTGGATGCACATGATTGCTTAAAAACCCTAATTGGACAAGAATAAGCCTAGGGTGGACGAAAATGACCTAAATGTTCGTCTAATGACACAAATGAACTTATTGGATGCACAAGATTGGTTAAAAACCCTAATTGGACAAGAATAAGCCTAGGGAGGACGAAAATGACCTAAATGTTCGTCCAATCACACAAATGAACTTATTGGATGCACCAGATTGGCTAAAAACCCTAATTGGACAAGAATAAGCCTAGGGAGGACGAAAATGACCTAAATGTTCATCCAATGACACAAATCAACTTATTGGATGCACATGATTGCTTAAAAACCCTAATTGGACAAGAATAAGCCTAGGGTGGACGAAAATGACCTAAATGTTCGTCTAATGACACAAATGAACTTATTGGATGCACAAGATTGGTTAAAAACCCTAATTGGACAAGAATAAGCCTAGGAAGGACGAAAATGACCTAAATGTTCGTCCAATGACACAAACACACCTATTGGATGCACAAGATTGCATAATAAACCCTAATTGGAGAAGAATAAGACTAGGGCGGACGAAAATGACCTAAATGTTCATCCAATGACACAAATCAACTTATTGGATGCACATGATTGCTTAAAAACCCTAATTGGACAAGAATAAGCCTAGGGTGGACGAAAATGACCTAAATGTTCGTCTAATGACACAAATGAACTTATTGGATGCACAAGATTGGTTAAAAACCCTAATTGGACAAGAAGAAGCCTAGGAAGGACGAAAATGACCTAAATGTTCGTCCAATGACACAAACACACCTATTGGATGCACAAGATTGCATAATAAACCCTAATTGGAGAAGAATAAGACTAGGGCGGACGAAAATGACCTAAATGTTCATCCAATGACACAAATGAACTTATTGGATGCACAAGATTGGTTAAAAACCCTAATTGGACTAGAATAAGCCTAGGGAGGGCGAAAATGACCTAAATGTTCGTCCAATGACACAAACACGCCTATTGGATGCACAAGATTGCATAAAAACCCTAATTGGACAAGAATAAGACTAGAGAGAACGCAAATGACCTAAATGTTCCTCCAATGACACAAATGAACTTATTGGATGCACAAGATTGGTTAAAAACCCTAATTGGACAAGAATAAGCCTAGGGAGGACGAAAATGACCTAAATGTTCATCCAATGACACAAATGAACTTATTGGATGCACAAGATTGGTTAAAAACCCTAATTGGACAAGAATAAGCCTAGGGAGGACGAAAATGACCTAAATGTTCATCCAATGACACAAACGAACTTATTGGATGCAGAAGATTGGTTAAAAAACCTAATTGGACAAGAATAAGCCTAAGGAGGGCGAAAATGACCTAAATGTTCGTCCAATGACACAAACACACCTATTGGATGCACAAGATTGCATAAAAACCCTAATTGGACAAGAATAAGACTAGAGAGGACGCAAATGACCTAAATGTTCCTCCAATGACACAAATGAACTTATTGGATGCACAAGATTGCATAAAAACCCTAATTGGACAAGAATAAGACTAGGGAGGACGAAAATGACTTAAATGTTCATCCAATGACACAAACACACATATTGGATGCACAAGATTGCTTAAAACCCTAATTGGGCAAGAATAAGACTATGGAGGACGAAAATGACCTAAATGTTCATCCAATGACACAAATGAACTTATTGGATGCACAAGATTTGTTAAAAACCCTAATTGGACAAGAATAAGCCTAGGGAGGACGAAAATAACCTAAATGTTCATCCAATGACACAAATAAACTTATTGCATGCACATGATTGGTAAAAAACCCTAATTGGACAAGAATAAGACTACCGAGGACGAAAATGACCTAAATGTTCCTCCAATGACACAAACACACCTATTGGATGCACAAGATTGCATAAAAACCCTTATTGGACAAGAATAAGACTAGGGATGACGAAAATAACCTAAATGTTCCTCCAATGACACAAACACACCTATTGGATGCACAAGATTGCATAAAAACCCTTATTGGACAAGAATAAGACTAGGGATGACGAAAATGACCTAAATATTCCTCAAATGACACAAACACACCTATTGGATGCACAAGATTGGTAAAAAAACGCTAATTGGACAAGAATAAGCCTAGGAATGATGAAAATGACCTAAATGTTCCTCCAATGACACAAATGAACTTATTGGATGCACAAGATTGGCTAAAAACCCTAATTGGACAAGAATAAGCCTAGGGAGGACGAAAATGATCTAAATGTTCGTCCAATGACACAAAAGAACTTATTGGATGCACAAGATTGGTGAAAAACCCTAATTGGACAAGAATAAGCCTAGGGAGGACGAAAATGACCTAAATGTTCCTCCAATGACACAAACGAACTTATTGGATGCACAAGAATGGTTAAAAACCCTAATTGGACAAGAATAAGCCTAGGGAGGGCGAAAATTACCTAAATGTTCGTCCAATGACACAAACACACCTATTGGATGCACAAGATTGCATAAAAACCCTAATTGGACAAGAATAAGACTAGAGAGGACGCAAATGACCTAAATGTTCCTCCAATGACACAAATGAACTTATTGGATGCACAAGGTTGGTTAAAAACCCTAATTGGACAAGAATAAGCCTAGGGAGGATAAAAATGACCTAAATGTTCATCCAATGACACAAATGAACTTATTGGATGCACAAGATTGGTTAAAAACCCTAATTGGACAAGAATAAGCCTAGGGAGGACGAGAATGACCCAAATGTTCCTCCAATGACACAAACGAACTTATTGGATGCACAAGATTGGCTAAAAACCAAAATTGGACAAGAAAAAGCCTAGGGAGGACGAAAATGACCTAAATGTTCGTCCAATGACACAAAAGAACTTATTGGATGCACAAGATTGGTGAAAAACCCTAATTGGACAAGAATAAGCCTAGGGAGGACGAAAATGACCTAAATGTTCATCCAATGACACAAACGAACTTATTGGATGCACAAGATTGGTTAAAAACCCTAATTGATCAAGAATAAGCCTAGGGAGGGCGAAAATTACCTAAATGTTCGTCCAATGACACAAACAAACCTATTGGATGCACAAGATTGCATAAAAACCCTAATTGGACAAGAATAAGACAAGAGAGGACGCAAATGACCTAAATGTTCCTCCAATGACACAAATGAACTTATTGGATGCACAAGGTTGGTTAAAAACCCTAATTGGACAAGAATAAGCCTAGGGAGGATAAAAATAACCTAAATGTTCATCCAATGACACAAATAAACTTATTGCATGCACATGATTGGTTAAAAACCCTAATTGGACAAGAATAAGCCTAGGGAGGACGAAAATGACCTAAATGTTCGTCCGATGACAAAAACACACCTATTGGATGCACAAGATTGAATAAAAACCCTAATTAGACAAGAATAAGACTAGCGAGGACGAAAATGACCTAAATGTTCCTCCAATGACACAAACACACCTATTGGATGCACAAGATTGCATAAAAACCCTAATTGGACAAGAATAAGACTAGGGATGACGAAAATAACCTAAATGTTCCTCCAATGACACAAACACACCTATTGGATGCACAAGATTGCATAAAAACCCTAATTGGACAAGAATAAGACTAGGGATGACGAAAATGACCTAAATATTCCTCCAATGACACAAACACACCTATTGGATGCACAAGATTGGTAAAAAAACCCTAATTGGACAAGAATAAGCCTAGGAATGACGAAAATGACCTAAATGTTCCTCCAATGACACAAATGAACTTATTGGATGCACAAGATTGGCTAAAAACCCTAATTGGACAAGAATAAGCCTAGGGAGGACGAAAATGACCTAAATGTTCGTCCAATGACACAAAAGAACTTATTGGATGCACCAGATTGGTGAAAAACCCTAATTGGACAAGAATAAGCCTAGGGAGGACGAAAATGACCTAAATGTTCATCCAATGACACAATTGAACTTATTGGATGCACAAGATTGGTTAAAAACCCTAATTGGACAAGAATAAGCCTAGGGAGGGCGAAAATTACCTAAATGTTCGTCCAATGACACAAACACACCTATTGGATGCACAAGATTGCATAAAAACCCTAATTGGACAAGAATAAGACTAGAGAGGACGCAAATGACCTAAATGTTCCTCCAATGACACAAATGAACTTATTGGATGCACAAGGTTGGTTAAAAACCCTAATTGGACAAGAATAAGCCTAGGGAGGATAAAAATGACCTAAATGTTCATCCAATGACACAAATGAACTTATTGGATGCACAAGATTTGTTAAAAACCCTAATTGGACAAGAATAAGCCTAGGGAGGACGAAAATGACCTAAATGTTCGTCCAATGACACAAACACACCTATTGGATGCACAAGATAACATAAAAACCCTAATTGGACAGGAATAAGCCTAGGGAGGACGAAAATGACCTAAATGTTCGTCCAATGACACAAAGCAACTTATTGGATGCACATGATTGGTTAAAAACCCTAATTGGACAAGAATAAGCCTAGGAACGACGAAAATGACCTAAATGTTCATCCAATGATACAAATGAACTTATTGGATGCACAAGATTGGTTAAAAACCCTAATTGGACAAGAATAAGCCTAGGGAGGACGAAAATGACCTAAATGGTCATCCAATGACACAAATCAACTTATTGGATGCACATGATTGGTTAAAAACCCTAATTGGAAAAGAATAAGCCTAGGGAGGACGAAAATGACCTAAATGTTCGTCCAATGACACAAACACACCTGTTAAATGCACAAGATTGCATAAAAACCCTAATTGGACAAGAATAAGACTAGGGAGGACGAAAATAACCTAAATGTTCATTCAATGACACAAATCAACTTATTGGATGCACATGATTGGTTAAAAACCCTAATTGGACTAGAATAAGCCTAGGGTGGACGAAAATGACCTAAATGTTGTCTAATGACACAAATGAACTTATTGGATGCACAAGATTGGATAAAAACCCTAATTGGACAAGAATAAGCCTAGGGAGGACGAAAATGACCTAAATGTTCGTCCAATGACACAAATTAACTTATTGGATGCCCCGGATTGGCTAAAAACCCTAATTGGACAAGAATAAGCCTAGGGAGGACGAAAATGACCTAAATGTTCATCCAATGACACAAATGAACTTATTGGATGCACAAGATTGGTTAAAAACCCTAATTGGACAAGAATAAGCTTAGGGAGGACGAAAAAGACCTAAATGTTCATCCAATGACACAAATCAACTTATTGGATGCACATGATTGGTTAAAAACTTTAATTGGACAAGAATAAGCCTAGGGTGGACGAAAATGACCTAAATGTTCGTCTAATGTCACAAATGAACTTATTGGATGCACAAGATTGGTTAAAAACCCTAATTGGACAAGAATAAGCCTAGGGAGGACGAAAATGACCTAAATGTTCGTCCAATCACACAAATGAACTTATTGGATGCACCAGATTGGCTAAAAACCCTAATTGGACAAGAATAAGCCTAGGGAGGACGAAAATGACCTAAATGTTCATCCAATGACACAAATCAACTTATTGGATGCACATGATTGCTTAAAAACCCTAATTGGACAAGAATAAGCCTAGGGTGGACGAAAATGACCTAAATGTTCGTCTAATGACACAAATGAACTTATTGGATGCACAAGATTGGTTAAAAACCCTAATTGGACAAGAATAAGCCTAGGAAGGACGAAAATGACCTAAATGTTCGTCCAATGACACAAACACACCTATTGGATGCACAAGATTGCATAATAAACCCTAATTGGAGAAGAATAAGACTAGGGCGGACGAAAATGACCTAAATGTTCATCCAATGACACAAATGAACTTATTGGATGCACAAGATTGGTTAAAAACCCTAATTGGACTAGAATAAGCCTAGGGAGGGCGAAAATGACCTAAATGTTCGTCCAATGACACAAACACGCCTATTGGATGCACAAGATTGCATAAAAACCCTAATTGGACAAGAATAAGACTAGAGAGAACGCAAATGACCTAAATGTTCCTCCAATGACACAAATGAACTTATTGGATGCACAAGATTGGTTAAAAACCCTAATTGGACAAGAATAAGCCTAGGGAGGACGAAAATGACCTAAATGTTCATCCAATGACACAAATGAACTTATTGGATGCACAAGATTGGTTAAAAACCCAAATTGGACAAGAATAAGCCTAGGGAGGGCGAAAATGACCTAAATGTTCGTCCAATGATAGAAACACACCTATTGGATGCACAAGATTGCATAAAAACCCTAATTGGACAAGAATAAGACTAGGGAGGACGAAAATGACCTAAATGTTCATCCAATGACACAAACACAAATATTGGATGCACAAGATTGCTTGAAATGCTAATTGGACAAGAATAAGACTAGGGAGGACGAAAATGACCTAAATGTTCATCCAATGACACAAATGAACTTATTGGATGCACAAGATTGGTTAAAAACCCTAATTGGACAAGAATAAGCCTAGGGAGGACGAAAATGACCTAAATGTTCATCCAATGACACAAATGAACTTATTGGATGCACAAGATTGGTTAAAAACCCTAATTGGACAAGAATAAGCCTAGGGAGGACGAAAATGACCTAAATGTTCATCCAATGACACAAATGAACTTATTGGATGCACAAGATTGGTTAAAAACCCTAATTGGACACCAATAAGCCTAGGGAGGACGAAAATGACCCAAATGTTCGTCCAATGACACAAACACACCTATTGGATGCACAAGATTGCATAAAAACCCTAATTGGACAAGAATAAGACTAGGGAGGACGAAAATGACCTAAATGTTCCTCCAATGACACAAACACACCTAATGGATGCACAAGATTGCATAAAAACCCTAATTGGACAAGAATAAGACTAGGGAGGACGAAAATGACCTAAATGATCATCCAATGACACAAATGAACTTATTGGATGCACAAGATTGGTTAAAAACCCTAATTGGACAAGAATAAGCCTAGGGAGGACGAAAATGACCTAAATGTTAATCCAATGACACAAATGAACTTATTGGACGCACAAGATTGGTTAAAAACCCTAATTGGACAAGAATAAGCCTAGGGAGGACGAAAATAACCTAAATGTTCATCAAATGACTAAACACACCTATTGGATGCACAAGATTGGTTAGAAACCCTAATTGGACAAGAATAAGCCTAGGGAGGACGAAAATGACCTAAATGTTCACCCAATGACACAAATGAACTTATTGGATGCACTAGATGGGTTAAAAACCCTAATTGGACAAGAATAAGCCTAGGGAGGACACAAATGACCTAAATGTTCATCCAATAACACAAACACACCTATTGGATGCACAAGAGTGGTTAAAAACCCTAATTGGACAAGAATAAGCATAGGGAGGACGAAAATGACCTAAATGTTCATCCAATGACACAAATGAACTTATTGGATGTACAAGATTGGTTAAAAACCCTAATTGGACAAGAATAAGACTAGGGAGGACGAAAATGACCTAAATGTTCATCCAATGACACAAACACACCTATTGGATGCACAAGATTGGTTAGAAACCCTAATTGGACAAGAATAAGCCTTGGGAGGACGAAAATGACATAAATGTTCATCCAATGACACAAATGAACTTATTGGACGCACAAGATTGGTTAAAAACCCTAATTGGACAAGAATAAGCCTAGGGAGGACGAAAATGACCTAAATGTTCATCCAATGACACAAATGAACTTATTGGATGCACAAGATTGGTTAAAAACCCTAATTGGACAAGAATAAGCCTAGGGAGGACGAAAATGACCTAAATGTTCATCCAATGACACAAACACACCTATTGGATGCACAAGATGTGTTAAAAACCCTAATTGGACAAGAATAAGCCTAGGGAGGACGAAAATGACCTAAATGTTCATCCAATGACACAAATGAACTTATTGGATGCACAAGATTGCTTAAAAACCCTAATTGGACAAGAATAAGCCTAGGGTGGACGAAAATGACTTAAATGTTTATCCAATGACACAAATGAACTTATTGGATGCACAAGATTGGTTAAAAACCCTAATTGGACAAGAATAAGCCTAGGGTGGACGAAAATGACCTAAATGTTCATCCAATGACACAAATGAACTTATTGGATGCACAAGATTGGTTAAAAACCCTAATTGGACAAGAATAAGCCTAGGGAGGACGAAAATGACCTAAATGTTCATCCAATGACACAAATGAACTTATTGGATGCATAAGATTGGTTAAAAACCCTAATTGGACAAGATTAAGCCTAGAGAGTTCGAAAATGACCTAAATGTTTATCTAATGACACAAATGAACTTATTGGATGCACAAGATTGGATAAAAACCCTAATTGGACAAGAATAAGCCTTGGGTGGACAAAAATGACCTAAATGTTCATACAATGACACAAATGAACTTATAGGATGCACAAGATTGGTTAAAAACCCTAATTGGACAAGAATAAGCCTAGGGAGGACGAAAATGACCTAAATGTTCATCCAATGACACAAATGAACTTATTGGATGCACAAGATTGGTTAAAAACCCTAATTGGACAAGAATAAGTTTAGGGAGGACGAAAATGACCTAAATGTTTATCCAATGACACAAATCAACTTATTGGATGCACATGATTGGTTAAAAACCCTAATTGGACAAGAATAAGCCTAGGGTGGACGAAAATGACCTAAATGTTCGTCTAATGTCACAAATGAACTTATTGGATGCACAAGATTGGTTAAAAACCCTAATTGGACAAGAATAAGCCTAGGGAGGACGAAAATGACCTAAATGTTCGTCCAATCACACAAATGAACTTATTGGATGCACATGATTGCTTAAAAACCCTAATTGGACAAGAATAAGCCTAGGGTGGACGAAAATGACCTAAATGTTCGTCTAATGACACAAATGAACTTATTGGATGCACAAGATTGGTTAAAAACCCTAATTGGACAAGAATAAGCCTAGGAAGGACGAAAATGACCTAAATGTTCGTCCAATGACACAAACACACCTATTGGATGCACAAGATAGCATAAAAACCCTAATTGGACAAGAATAAGACTAGGGAGGACGAAAATGACCTAAATGTTCATCCAATGACACAAATGAACTTATTGGATGCACAAGATTGGTTAAAAACCCTAATTGGAAAAGAATAAGCCTAGGGAGGACGGAAATGACCTAAATGTTCGTCCAATGACACAAACACACCTATTGAATGCACAAGATTGCATAAAAACCCTAATTGGACAAGAATAAGACTAGGGAGAACGCAAATGACCTAAATGTTCCTCCAATGACACAAATGAACTTATTGGATGCACAAGATTGGTTAAAAACCCTAATTGGACAAGAATAAGCCTAGGGAGGACGAAAATGACCTAAATGTTCATCCAATGACACAAATGAACTTATTGGATGCATAAGATTGGTTAAAAACCCTAATTGGACAAGAATAAGCCTAGGGAGGGCGAAAATGACCTAAATGTTCGTCCAAGGACACAAATGAACTTATGGGATGCACAAGATTGGTTAAAAACCCTAATTGGACAAGAATAAGCCTAGGGAGGACGAAAATGACCTAAATGTTCATCCAATGACACAAACGAACTTATTGGATGCAGAAGATTGGTTAAAAAACCTAATTGGACAAGAATAAGCCTAGGGAGGGCGAAAATGACCTAAATGTTCGTCCAATGACACAAACACACCTATTGGATGCACAAGATTGCATAAAAACCCTAATTGGACAAGAATAAGACTAGAGAGGACGCAAATGACCTAAATGTTCCTCCAAAGACACAAATGAACTTATTGGATGCACAAGATTACATAAAAACCCTAATTGGACAAGAATAAGACTAGGGAGGACGAAAATGACCTAAATAATCGTCCAATCACACAAATGAACTTATTGGATGCACATGATTGCTTAAAAACCCTAATTGGACAAGAATAAGCCTAGGGTGGACGAAAATGACCTAAATGTTCGTCTAATGTCACAAATGAACTTATTGGATGCACAAGATTGGGTAAAAACCCTAATTGGACAAGAATAAGCCTAGGGAGGACGAAAATGACCTAAATGTTCGTCCAATCACACAAATGAACTTATTAGATGCACATGATTGCTTAAAAACCCTAATTGGACAAGAATAAGCCTAGGGTGGACGAAAATGACCTAAATGTTCGTCTAATGACACAAATGAACTTATTGGATGCACAAGATTGGTTAAAAACCCTTATTGGACAAGAATAAGCCTAGGAAGGACGAAAATGACCTAAATGTTCGTCCAATGACACAAACACACCTATTGGATGCACAAGATAGCATAAAAACCCTAATTGGACAAGAATAAGACTAGGGAGGACGAAAATGACCTAAATGTTCATCCAATGACACAAATGAACTTATTGGATGCACAAGATTGGTTAAAAACCCTAATTGGACTAGAATAAGCCTAGGGAGGGCGAAAATGACCTAAATGTTCGTCCAATGACACAAACACGCCTATTGGATGCACAAGATTGCATAAAAACCCTAATTGGACAAGAATAAGACTAGAGAGAACGCAAATGACCTAAATGTTCCTCCAATGACACAAATGAACTTATTGGATGCACAAGATTGGTTAAAAACCCTAATTGGACAAGAATAAGCCTAGGGAGGACGAAAATGACCTAAATGTTCATCCAATGACACAAATGAACTTATTGGATGCATAAGATTGGTTAAAAACCCTAATTGGACAAGAATAACCCTAGGGAGGGCGAAAATGACCTAAATGTTCGTCCAAGGACACAAATGAACTTATGGGATGCACAAGATTGGTTAAAAACCCTAATTGGACAAGAATAAGCCTAGGGAGGACGAAAATGACCTAAATGTTCATCCAATGACACAAACGAACTTATTGGATGCAGAAGATTGGTTAAAAAACCTAATTGGACAAGAATAAGCCTAGGGAGGGCGAAAATGACCTAAATGTTCGTCCAATGACACAAACACACCTATTGGATGCACAAGATTGCATAAAAACCCTAATTGGACAAGAATAAGACTAGAGAGGACGCAAATGACCTAAATGTTCCTCCAAAGACACAAATGAACTTATTGGATGCACAAGATTACATAAAAACCCTAATTGGACAAGAATAAGACTAGGGAGGACGAAAATGACCTAAATGTTCATCCAATGACACAAACACACATATTGGATGCACAAGATTGCTTAAAACCCTAATTGGGCAAGAATAAGACTATGGAGGACGAAAATGACCTAAATGTTCATCCAATGACACAAATGAACTTATTGGATGCACAAGATTTGTTAAAAACCCTAATTGGACAAGAATAAGCCTATGGAGGACGAAAATAACCTAAATGTTCATCCAATGACACAAATAAACTTATTGCATGCACATGATTGGTTAAAAACCCTAATTGGACAAGAATAAGCCTAGGGAGGACGAAAATGACCTAAATGTTCGTCCGATGACACAAACACACCTATTGGATGCACAAGATTGAATAAAAACCCTAATTGGACAAGAATAAGACTAGCGAGGACGAAAATGACCTAAATGTTCCTCCAATGACACAAACACACCTATTGGACGCACAAGATTGCATAAAAACCCTAATTGGACAAGAATAAGACTAGGGATGACGAAAATAACCTAAATGTTCCTCCAATGACACAAACACACCTATTGGATGCACAAGATTGCATAAAAACCCTAATTGGACAAGAATAAGACTAGGGATGACGAAAATGACCTAAATGTTCCTCCAATGACACAAACACACCTATTGGATGCACAAGATTGGTAAAAAAACCCTAATTGGACAAGAATAAGCCTAGGAATGACGAAAATGACCTAAATGTTCGTCCAATGACACAAACACACCTATTGGATGCACAAGATTGCATAAAAACCCTAATTGTACAAGAATAAGACTAGGGAGGTCAAAAATGACCAAAATGTTCCTCCAATAACACAAATGAACTTATTGGATGCACATTATTGGCTAAAAACCCTAATTGGACAAGAATAAGCCTAGGGAGGACGAAAATGACCTAAATGTTCGTCCAATGACACAAATGAACTTATTGGATGCACAAGATTGGTGAAAAACCCTAATTGGACAAGAATAAGCCTAGGGAGGACGAAAATGACCTTAATGTTCATCCAATGACACAAACGAACTTATTGGATGCACAAGATTGGTTAAAAACCCTAATTGGACAAGAATAAGCCTAGGGAGGGCGAAAATGACCTAAATGTTCGTCCAATGACACAAACACACCTATTCGATGCACAAGATTGCATAAAAACCCTAATTGGACAAGAATAAGACTAGAGAGGACGCAAATGACCTAAATGTTCCTCCAATGACACAAATGAACTTATTGGATGCACAAGGTTGGTTAAAAACCCTAATTGGACAAGAATAAGCCTAGGGAGGATAAAAATGACCTAAATGTTCATCCAATGACACAAATGAACTTATTGGATGCACAAGATTGGTTAAAAACCCTAATTGGACAAGAATAAGCCTAGGGAGGACGAAAATGACCCAAATGTTCCTCCAATGACACAAACGAACTTATTGGATGCACAAGATTGGCTAAAAACCCAAATTGGACAAGAAAAAGCCTAGGGAGGACGAAAATGACCTAAATGTTCATCCAATGACACAAACGAACTTATTGGATGCAGAAGATTGGTTAAAAAACCTAATTGGACAAGAATAAGCCTAGGGAGGGCGAAAATGACCTAAATGTTCGTCCAATGACACAAACACACCTATTGGATGCACAAGATTGCATAAAAACCCTAATTGGACAAGAATAAGACTAGAGAGGACGCAAATGACCTAAATGTTCCTCCAATGACACAAATGAACTTATTGGATGCACAAGATTGGTTAAAAACCCTAATTGGACATGAATAAGTTTAGGGAGGACGAAAATGACCTAAATGTTCATCCAATGACACAAATCAACTTATTGGATGCACATGATTGGTTAAAAACCCTAATTGGACAAGAATAAGCCTAGGGTGGACGAAAATGACCTAAATGTTCGTCTAATGTCACAAATGAACTTATTGGATGCACAAGATTGGTTAAAAACCCTAATTGGACAAGAATAAGCCTAGGGAGGACGAAAATGACCTAAATGTTCGTCCAATCACACAAATGAACTTATTGGATGCACCAGATTGGCTAAAAACCCTAATTGGACAAGAATAAGCCTAGGGAGGACGAAAATGACCTAAATGTTCATCCAATGACACAAATCAACTTATTGGATGCACATGATTGCTTAAAAACCCTAATTGGACAAGAATAAGCCTAGGGTGGACGAAAATGACCTAAATGTTCGTCTAATGACACAAATGAACTTATTGGATGCACAAGATTGGTTAAAAACCCTAATTGGACAAGAATAAGCCTAGGAAGGACGAAAATGACCTAAATGTTCGTCCAATGACACAAACACACCTATTGGATGCACAAGATTGCATAATAAACCCTAATTGGAGAAGAATAAGACTAGGGCGGACGAAAATGACCTAAATGTTCATCCAATGACACAAATGAACTTATTGGATGCACAAGATTGGTTAAAAACCCTAATTGGACTAGAATAAGCCTAGGGAGGGCGAAAATGACCTAAATGTTCGTCCAATGACACAAACACGCCTATTGGATGCACAAGATTGCATAAAAACCCTAATTGGACAAGAATAAGACTAGAGAGAACGCAAATGACCTAAATGTTCCTCCAATGACACAAATGAACTTATTGGATGCACAAGATTGGTTAAAAACCCTAATTGGACAAGAATAAGCCTAGGGAGGACGAAAATGACCTAAATGTTCATCCAATGACACAAATACACCTATTGGATGCACAAGATTGCATAAAAACCCTAATTGGACAAGAATAAGACTAGGGAGGACGAAAATGACCTAAATGTTCATCCAATGACACAAATGAACTTATTGGATGCACAAGATTGGTTAAAAACCCTAATTGGACAAGAATAAGCACAGGGAGGACGAAAATGACCTAAATCTTCATCCAATGACACAAACCCACATATTGGATGCACAAGATTGCATAAAACCCTAATTGGACAAGAATAAGACTAGGGAGGACGAAAATGACCTAAATGTTCCTCTAATGACACAAACACACATATTGGATGCACAAGATTGCATAAAAACCCTAATTGGACAAGAATAAGACTAGGGAGGACGAAAATGACCTAAATGTTCGTCCAATGACACAAACACACCTATTGGATGCACAAGATTGCATAAAAACCCTAATTGGACAAGAATAAGACTAGGGAGGACGAAAATGACCTAAATGTTCATCCAATGACACAAATGAACTTATTGGATGCACAAGGTTGGTTACGAAAATGACCTAAATGTTCGTCCAATGACACAAACAAACCTATTGGATGCACAGGATTGCCTAAAAACCCTAATTGGACAAGAATAAGCCTAGGGAGGACGAAAATGACCTAAATGTTCGTCCAATGACACAAACACACCTATAGGATGCACAGGATTGCATAAAAACCCTAATTGGACAAGAACAAGCCTAGGGAGGACGAAAATGACCTAAATGTTCATCCAATGACACAAATGAACTTATTGGATGCACAAGATAGGTTAAAAACCCTAATTCGACAAGAATAAGCCTAGGGAGGACGTAAATGACCTAAATGTTCATCCAATGACACAAATGAACTTATTGGATGCACAAGATTGGTTAAAAACCCTAATTGGACAAGAATAAGACTAGGGAGGACGAAAATGACCTAAATGTTCATCCAATGACACAAACACACCTATTGAATGCACAAGATTGGTTAAAAACCCTAATTGGACAAGAATAAGCCTAGGGAGGACGAAAATGACCTAAATGTTCGTCCAATGACACAAACACACCTATTGGATGCACAAGATTGCATAAAAACCCTAATTGGACAAGAATAAGACTAGGGAGGACGAAAATGACCTAAATGTTCCTCCAATGACACAAACACACCCATTGGATGCACAAGATTGCATAAAAACCCTAATTGGACAAGAATAAGACTAGGGAGGACGAAAATGACCTAAATGTTCATCCAATGACACAAATGAACTTATTGGATGCACAAGATTGGTTAAAAACCCTAATTGGACAAGAATAAGCATAGGGAGGACGAAAATGACCTAAACGTTCATCCAATGACACAAACCCACATATTGGATGCACAAGATTGCTTAAAACCCTAATTGGACAAGAATAAGACTAAGGAGGACGAAAATGACCTAAATGTTCATCCAATGACACAAATGAACTTATTGAAGGCACAAGATTGGTTAAAAACCCTAATCGGACAAGAATAAGCCTATGGAGGACGAAAATGACCTAAATGTTCTTCCAATGACACAAACACACCTATTGGATGCACAAGATTACATAAAAACCCTAATTTGACAAGAATAAGACTAGGGAGGACAAAAATGACCTAAATGTTCCTCCAATGACACAAACACACCTATTGGATACACAAGATTGCATAAAAACCCTAATTCGACAAGAATAAGACTAGGGAGGACAAAAATGACCTAAATGATCATCCAATGACACAAATGAACTTATTGGATGCACAAGATTGGTTAAAAACCCTAATTGGACAAGAATAAGCCTAGGGAGGACGAAAATGACCTAAATGTTCGTCCAATGACACAAACACACCTATTGGATGCACAAGATTGCATAAAAACCCTAATTGGACAAGAATAAGACTAGGGAGGACGAAAATGACCTAAATGCTCATCCAATGACACAAATGAACTTTTTGAATGCACAAGATTGGTTAAAAACCCTAATCGGACAAGAATAAGCCTAGGGAGGACGAAAATGACCTAAATGTTCGTCCAATGACACAAACACACCTATTGGATGCACAAGATTGGTTAAAAACCCTAATTGGACAAGAATAAGCCTAGGGAGGACGAAAATGACCTAAATGTTCGTCCAATGACACAAACACACCTATTGGATGCACAAGATTGCATAAAAACCCTAATTGGACAAGAATAAGACTAGGGAGGACGAAAATGACCTAAATGTTCATCCAATGACACAAATGAACTTATTGGATGCACAAGGTTGGTTAAAAACCATAATTGGACAAGAATAAGCCTAGGGACGACGAAAATGACCTAAATGTTCGTCCAATGACACAAATACACCTATTGGATGCACAAGATTGCATAAAAACCCTAATTGGACAAGAATAAGCATAGGGAGGACGAAAATGACCTAAATGTACCTCCAATGACACAAACACACCTATTGGATGCACAAGATTGGTTAAAAACCCTAATTGGACAAGAATAAGCCTAGGGAGGACGAAAATGACCTAAATGTTCGTCCAATGACACAAACACACCTATTGGATGCACAAGATTGCATAAAAACCCTAATTGGACAAGAATAAGACTAGGGAGGACGAAAATGACCTAAATGTTCATCCAATGACACAAATGAACTTATTGGATGCACAAGATTGGTTAAAAACCCTAATTGGACAAGAATAAGCATAGGGAGGACGAAAATGACCTAAATGTTCATCCAATGACACAAATGAACTTATTGAATGCACAAGATTGGTTAAAAACCCTAATTGGACAAGAATAAGCCTAGGGAGGACCAAAATGACCTAAATGTTCATCCAATGACACAAATGAACTTATTGGATGCACAAGATTGGTTAAAAACCCTAATTGGACAAGAATAAGCCTAGGGTGGACGAAAATGACCTAAATGTTCATCCAATGACACAAACGAACTTATTGGATGCACAAGATTGGTTAAAAACCCTAATTGGACAAGAATAAGCCTAGGGAGGGCGAAAATGACCTAAATGTTCGTCCAATGACACAAACACACCTATTGGATGCACAAGATTGCATAAAAACCCTAATTGGACAAGAATAAGACTAGAGAGGACGCAAATGACCTAAATGTTCCTCCAATGACACAAATGAACTTATTGGATGCACAAGGTTGGTTAAAAACCCTAATTGGACAAGAATAAGCCTAGGGAGGATAAAAATGACCTAAATGTTCATCCAATGACACAAATGAACTTATTGGATGCACAAGATTGGTGAAAAACCCTAATTGGACAAGAATAAGCCTAGGGAGGACGAAAATGACCTTAATGTTCATCCAATGACACAAACGAACTTATTGGATGCACAAGATTGGCTAAAAACCCAAATTGGACAAGAAAAAGCCTAGGGAGGACGAAAATGACCTAAATGTTCATCCAATGACACAAATGAACTTATTGGATGCACAAGATTTGTTAAAAACCCTAATTGGACAAGAATAAGCCTAGGGAGGACGAAAATGACCTAAATGTTCGTCCAATGACACAAACACACCTATTGGATGCACAAGATAGCATAAAAACCCTAATTGGACAAGAATAAGCCTAGGGAGGACGAAAATGACCTAAATGTTCGTCCAATGACACATACACACCTATAGGATGCACAAGGTTGCATAAAAACCCTAATTGGACAAGAATAAGACTAGGGAGGACGAAAATGACCTAAATGTTCATACAATGACACAAAGCAACTTATTGGATGCACATGATTGGTTAAAAACCCTAATTGGACAAGAATAAGCCTAGGAACGACGAAAATGACCTAAATGTTCTTCCAATGATACAAATGAACTTATTGGATGCACAAGATTGGTTAAAAACCCTAATTGGACAAGAATAAGCCTAGGGAGGACGAAAATGACCTAAATGGTCATCCAATGACACAAATAGACTTATTGGATGCACATGATTGGTTAAAAACCCTAATTGGAAAAGAATAAGCCTAGGGAGGACGAAAATGACCTAAATGTTCGTCCAATGACACAAACACACCTATTAAATGCACAAGATTGCATAAAAACCCTAATTGGACAAGAATAAGACTAGGGAGGACGAAAATAACCTAAATGTTCATTCAATGACACAAATCAACTTATTGGATGCACATGATTGGTATTAGGGACTAGAATAAGCCTAGGGTGGACGAAAATGACCTAAATGTCGTCTAATGACACAAATGAACTTATTGGATGCACAAGATTGGATAAAAACCCTAATTGGACAAGAATAAGCCTAGGGAGGACGAAAATGACCTAAATGTTCGTCCAATGACACAAATTAACTTATTGGATGCCCCAGATTGGCTGAAAACCCTAATTGGACAAGAATAAGCCTAGGGAGGACGAAAATGACCTAAATGTTCATCCAATGACAAAAATGAACTTATTGGATGCACAAGATTGGTTAAAAACCCTAATTGGACAAGAATAAGCTTAGGGAGGACGAAAATGACCTAAATGTTCGTCCAATGACACAAATCAACTTATTGGATGCACATGATTGGTTAAAAACTTTAATTGGACAAGAATAAGCCTAGTGTGGACGAAAATGACCTAAATGTTCGTCTAATGTCACAAATGAACTTATTGGATGCACAAGATTGGTTAAAAACCCTAATTGGACAAGAATAAGCCTAGGGAGGACGAAAATGACCTAAATGTTCGTCCAATCACACAAATGAACTTATTGGATGCACATGATTGCTTAAAAACCCTAATTGGACAAGAATAAGCCTAGGGTGGACGAAAATGACCTAAATGTTCGTCTAATGTCACAAATGAACTTATTGGATGCACAAGATTGGTTAAAAACCCTAATTGGACAAGAATAAGCCTAGGGAGGACGAAAATGACCTAAATGTTCGTCCAATCACACAAATGAACTTATTGGATGCACAAGATTGGCTAAAAACCCTAATTGGACAAGAATAAGCCTAGGGAGGACGAAAATGACCTAAATGTTCATCCAATGACACAAACACACTTATTGGATGCACAAGATTGGTTAAAAACCCTAATTGGACAAGAATAAGCATAGGGAGGACGAAAATGACCTAAATGTTCATCCAATGACACAAACACACATATTGGATGCACAAGATTGCTTAAAACCCGAATTGGACAAGAATAAGACTAGGGATGACGAAAATGACCTAAATGTTCATCCAATGACACAAATGAACTTATTGGATGCACAAGATTGGTTAAAAACCCTAATTGGACAAGAATAAGCCTAGGGAGGACGAAAATGACCTAAATGTTCGTCCAATGACACAAACACACCTATTGGATGCACAGGATTGCCTAAAAACCCTAATTGGACAAGAATAAGCCTAGGGAGGACGAAAATGACCTAAATGTTCGTACAATGACACAAACACACCTATAGGATGCACAAGATTGCATAAAAACCCTAATTGGATAAGAACAAGCCTAGGGAGGATGAAAATGACCTAAATGTTCATCCAATGACACAAATGAACTTATTGGATGCACAAGATTGGTTAAAAACCCTAATTGGACAAGAATAAGCCTAGGGAGGACGTAAATGACCTAAATGTTCATCCAATGACACAAACACACCTATTGGATGCACAAGATTGCATAAAAACCCTAATTCGACAAGAATAAAACTAGGGAGGACGAAAATGACCTAAATGTTCATCCAATGACACAAATGAACTTATTGGATGCACAAGATTGGTTAAAAACCCTAATTGGACAAGAATAAGCCTAGGGAGGACGTAAATGACCTAAATGTTCATCCAATGACACAAATGAACTTATTGGATGCACAAGATTGGTTAAAAACCATAATTGGACAAGAATTAGCATAGGGAGGACGAAAATGACCTAAATGTTCATCCAATGACACAAACACACATATTGGATGCAGAAGATTGCTTAAAACCCAAATTGGACAAGAATAAAACTAGGGATGACGAAAATGACCTAAATGTTCATCCAATGACACAAATGAACTTATTGGATGCACAAGATTGGTTAAAAACCCTAATTGGACAAGAATAAGCCTAGGGAGGACGAAAATGACCTAAATGTTCGTCCAATGACACAAACACACCTATTGGATGCACAAGATTGCATAAAAACCCTAATTGGACAAGAATAAGACTAGGGAGGACGTAAATGACCTAAATGTTCCACCAATGACACAAATGAACTTATTGGATGCACAAGGTTGGTTAAAAACCCTAATTGGACAAGAATAAGCCTAGGGAGGACGAAAATGACCTAAATGTTCAACCAATGACACAAACACACCTATTGGATGCACAAGATTGCATAAAATCCCTAATTGGACAAGAATAAGACTAGGGAGGACGAAAATGACCTAAATGTTCCTCCAATGACACAAACACACCTATTGGATGCACAAGATTGCATAAAAACCCTAATTGGACAAGAATAAGCCTAGGGAGGACGAAAATGACCTAAATGTTCAACTAATGACACAATTGAACTTATTAGATGCACACGATTGGTTAAAAACCCTAATTGGACAAGAATAAGCCTAGGGAGGACGAAAATGACCTAATTGTTCTTCCAATGACACAAATCAACTTATTGGATGCACATGATTGGTTAAAAACCCTAATTGGACAAGAATAAGCCTAGGGAGGACGAAAATGACCTAAATGTTCGTCCAATGACACAAACACACCTATTGGATGCACAAGATTGCATAAAAACCCTAATTGGACAAGAATAAGACTAGGGAGGACGAAAATGACCTAAATGTTCCTCCAATGACACAAATGAACTTATTGGACGCACAAGGTTGGTTAAAAACCCTAATTGGACAAGAATAAGGCTAGGGAGGACGAAAATGACCTAATTGATCATCCAATGACACAAACACACCTATTGGATGCACAAGATTGGTTAAAAACCCTAATTGGACAAGAATATGCCTAAGGAGGACGAAAATGACCTAAATATTAATTCAATGAAACAAACAAACTTATTGGATGCACAAGATTGGTTAAAAACCCTAATTGGACAAGAATATGCCTAGGGAGGACGAAAATGACCTAATTGATCATCCAATGACACAAATGAACTTATTGGATGCACAAGATTGGTTAAAAACCCTAATAGGACAAGAATATGCCTAGGGAGGACGAAAATGACCTAAATATTAATTCAATGACACAAACAAACTTATTGGATGCACAAGATTGGTTAAAAACCCTAATTGGAGAAGAATAAGCCTAGGGAGGACGAAAATGACCTAATTGATCATCTAATGACACAAACACACCTATTGGATGCACAAGATTGGTTAAAAACCCTAATTGGACAAGAATATGCCTAGGGAGGACGAAAATGACCTAAATGTTCATCCAATGACACAAATGAACTTATTGGATGCACAAGATTTGTTAAAAACCCTAATTGGACAAGAATAAGCCTAGGGAGGACGAAAATGACCTAAATGTTCAACCAATGACACAAATGAACTTATTGGATGCACAAGATTGGTTAAAAACCCTAATTGGACAAGAATAAGCCAAGGGAGGACGAAAAAGACCTAAATGTTCAACCAACGACATAAATGAACTTATTGGATGCACAAGGTTGGTTAAAAACCCTAATTGGACAAGAATAAGCCTAGGGAGGACGAAAATGACCTAAATGTTCGTCCAATGACGCAAATGAACTTATTGGATGCCCAAGGTTGGTTAAAAACCCTAATTGGACAAGAATAAGCCTAGGGAGGACGAAAATGACCTAAATGTTCACCCAATGACACAAATGAACTTATTGGATGCACAAAGTTGATTAAAAACCCTAATTGGACAAGAATAAGCCTAGGGAGGACGAAAATGACCTAAATGTTCGTCCAATGACACAAACACACCTATTGGATGCACAAGATTGCATAAAAACCCTAATTGGACAAGAATAAGACTAGGGAGGACGAAAATGACCTAAATGTTCCTCCAATGACACAAATGAACTTATTGGAAGCACAAGGTTGGTTAAAAACCCTAATTGGACAAGAATAAGCCTAGGGAGGACGAAAATGACCTAAATGTTCAACCAATGACACAATTGAACTTATTGGATGAACATGATTGGTTAAAAACCCTAATTGGACAAGAATAAGCCTAGGGAGGACGAAAATGACCTAAATGTTCGTCCAATGACACAAACACACCTATTGGATGCACAAGATTGCATAAAAACCCTAATTGGACAAGAATAAGACTAGGGAGGACGAAAATGACCTAAATGTTCCTCCAATGACACAAACACACCTATTGGATGCACAAGATTGCATAAAAACCTAATTCGACAAGAATAAGACTAAGGACGACGAAAATTACCTAAATGTTCATCCAATGACACAAATGAACTTATTGGATGCACAAGATTGGTTAAAAACCCTAATTGGACAAGAATAAGCCTAGGGAGGACGAAAATGACCTAAATGTTCGTCCAATGACACAAACACACCTATTGGATGCACAAGATTGCATAAAAACCCTAATTGGACAAGAATAAGACTAGGGAGGACGAAAATGACCTAAATGTTCCTCCAATGACACAAACACACCTATTGGATGCACAAGATTGCATAAAAACCCTAATTAGACAATAATAAGACTAGGGAGGACGAAAATGACCTAAATGTTCATCCAATGACACAAATGAACTTATTGGATGCACAAGATTGGTTAAAAACCCTAATTGGACAAGAATAAGCCTAGGGAGGACGAAAATGACCTAAATGTTAATCTAATGACACAAACACACCTATTGGATGCACAAGATTGGTTAGAAACCCTAATTGGACAAGAATAAGCCTAGGGAGGACGAAAATGACCTAAATGTTCATCCAATGACACAAACACACCTATTGGATGCACAAGATTGGTTAAAAACCCTAATTGGACAAGAATAAGCCTAGGGAGGACGAAAATGACCTAAATGTTCATCCAATGACACAAATGAACTTATTGGATGCACAAGATTGGTTAAAAACCCTAATTGGACAAGAATAAGCCTAGGGAGGACGAAAATGACCTAAATGTTCGTCCAATGAAACAAACACATCTATTGGATGCACAAGATTGCATAAAAACCCTAATTGGACAAGAATAAGACTAGGGAAGACGAAAATGACCTAAATGTTCCTCCAATGACACAAATGAACTTATTGGATGCACAAGGTTGGTTAAAAACCCTAATTGGACAAGAATAAGCCTAGGGAGGACGAAAATGACCTAAATGTTCAACCAATGACACAAATGAACTTATTGGATGCACAACGTTTGTTAAAAACCCTAATTGGACAAGAATAAGCCTAGGGAGGACGAAAATGACCTAAATGTTCGTCCAATGACACAAATGAACTTATTGGATGCACAAGATTGGCTAAAAACCCTAATTGGACAAGAATAAGCCTAGGGAGGACGAAAATGACCTAAATGTTCATCCAATGACACAAATCAACTTATTGGATGCACATGATTGCTTAAAAACCCTAATTGGACAAGAATAAGCCTAGGGTGGACGAAAATGACCTAAATGTTCGTCTAATGACACAAATGAACTTATTGGATGCACAAGATTGGTTAAAAACCCTAATTGGACAAGAATAAGCCTAGGAAGGACGAAAATGACCTAAATGTTCGTCCAATGACACAAACACACCTATTGGATGCACAAGATTGCATAAAAACCCTAATTGGACAAGAATAAGACTAGGGAGGACGAAAATGACCTAAATGTTCATCCAATGACACAAATGAACTTATTGGATGCACAAGATTGGTTAAAAACCCTAATTGGACTAGAATAAGCCTAGGGAGGGCGAAAATGACCTAAATGTTCGTCCAATGACACAAACACGCCTATTGGATGCACAAGATTGCATAAAAACCCTAATTGGACTAGAATAAGACTAGAGAGAACGCAAATGACCTAAATGTTCCTCCAATGACACAAATGAACTTATTGGATGCACAAGATTGGTTAAAAACCCTAATTGGACAAGAATAAGCCTAGGGAGGATAAAAATGACCTAAATGTTCATCCAATGACACAAATGAACTTATTGGATGCACAAGATTGGTTAAAAACCCGAATTGGACAAGAATAAGCCTAGGGAGGACGAAAGTGACCCAAATGTTCCTCCAATGACACAAACGAACTTATTGGATGCACAAGATTGGCTAAAAACCCAAATTGGACAAGAAAAAGCCTAGGGAGGACGAAAATGACCTAAATGTTCATCCAATGACACAAACGAACTTATTGGATGCAGAAGATTGGTTAAAAAACCTAATTGGACAAGAATAAGCCTAGGGAGGGCGAAAATGACCTAAATGTTCGTCCAATGACACAAACACACCTATTGGATGCACAAGATTGCATAAAAACCCTAATTGGACAAGAATAAGACTAGAGAGGACGCAAATGACCTAAATGTTCCTCCAATGACACAAATGAACTTATTGGATGCACAAGATTGGTTAAAAACCCTAATTGGACATGAATAAGTTTAGGGAGGACGAAAATGACCTAAATGTTCATCCAATGACACAAATCAACTTATTGGATGCACATGATTGGTTAAAAACCCTAATTGGACAAGAATAAGCCTAGGGTGGACGAAAATGACCTAAATGTTCGTCTAATGTCACAAATGAACTTATTGGATGCACAAGATTGGTTAAAAACCCTAATTGGACAAGAATAAGCCTAGGGAGGACGAAAATGACCTAAATGTTCGTCCAATCACACAAATGAACTTATTGGATGCACCAGATTGGCTAAAAACCCTAATTGGACAAGAATAAGCCTAGGGAGGACGAAAATGACCTAAATGTTCATCCAATGACACAAATCAACTTATTGGATGCACATGATTGCTTAAAAACCCTAATTGGACAAGAATAAGCCTAGGGTGGACGAAAATGACCTAAATGTTCGTCTAATGACACAAATGAACTTATTGGATGCACAAGATTGGTTAAAAACCCTAATTGGACAAGAATAAGCCTAGGAAGGACGAAAATGACCTAAATGTTCGTCCAATGACACAAACACACCTATTGGATGCACAAGATTGCATAATAAACCCTAATTGGAGAAGAATAAGACTAGGGCGGACGAAAATGACCTAAATGTTCATCCAATGACACAAATGAACTTATTGGATGCACAAGATTGGTTAAAAACCCTAATTGGACTAGAATAAGCCTAGGGAGGGCGAAAATGACCTAAATGTTCGTCCAATGACACAAACACGCCTATTGGATGCACAAGATTGCATAAAAACCCTAATTGGACAAGAATAAGACTAGAGAGAACGCAAATGACCTAAATGTTCCTCCAATGACACAAATGAACTTATTGGATGCACAAGATTGGTTAAAAACCCTAATTGGACAAGAATAAGCCTAGGAAGGACGAAAATGACCTAAATGTTCGTCCGATGACACAAACACACCTATTGGATGCACAAGATTGCATAAAAACCCTAATTGGACAAGAATAAGACTAGGGAGGACGAAAATGACCTAAATGTTCATCCAATGACACAAATGAACTTATTGGATGCACAAGATTGGTTAAAAACCCTAATTGGACAAGAATAAGCCTAGGGAGGACGAAAATGACCTAAATGTTCGTCCAATGACACAAACACACCTATTGGATGCACAAGATTGCATAAAAACCCTAATTGGACAAGAATAAGACTAGGGAGGACGAAAATGACCTAAATGTTCATCCAATGACACAAACACACCTATTGGATGCACAATATTGGTTAAAAAGCCTAATTGGACAAGAATAAGCATAGGGAGGACGAAAATGACCTAAACGTTCATCCAACGACACAAACCCAAATATTGGATGCACAAGATTGCTTAAAACCCTAATTGGACAAGAATAAGACTAGGGAGGACGAAAATGACCTAAATGTTCATCCAATGACACAAATGAACTTATTGAATGCACAAGATTGGTTAAAAACCCTAATCGGACAAGAATAAGCCTAGGGAGGACAAAAATGACCTAAATGTTCTTCGAATGACACAAACACACCTATTGGATGCACAAGATTGCATAAAAACCCTAATTGGACAAGAATAAGACTAGGGAGGACGAAAATGACCTAAATGTTCCTCCAATGACACAAACACACCTATTGGATGCACAAGATTGCATAAAAACCCTAATTGGACAAGAATAAGACTAGGGAGGACGAAAATGACCTAAATGTTCATCCAATGACACAAATGAACTTATTGGATCCACAAGATTGGTTAAAAACCCTAATTGGACAAGAATAAGCCTAGGAAGGACGAAAATGACCTAAATGTTCGTCCAATGACACAAACACACCTATTGGATGCACAAGATTGCATAAAAACCCTAATTGGACAAGAATAAGACTAGGGAGGACGAAAATGACCTAAATGTTCATCCAATGACACATATGAACTTATTGGATGCACAAGATTGGTTAAAAACCCTAATTGGACAAGAATAAGCCTAGGGAGGACGAAAATGACCTAAATGTTCATCCAATGACACAAACACACCTATTGGATGCACAAGATTGGTTAAAAACCCTAATTGGATAAGAATATGCCTAGGGAGGACGAAAATGACCTAATTGATCATCCAATGACACAAACACACCTATTGGATGCACAAGATTGGTTAAAAACCCTAGTTGGACAAGAATATGCCTAGGGAGGACGAAAATGACCTAATTAATCATCCAATGACACAAATGAACTTATTGGATGCACAAGATTGGTAAAAAATTCTAATTGGACAAGAATAAGCCTAGGGAGGACGAAAATGACCTAATTGATCATCCAATGACACAAACACACCTATTGGATGCACAAGATTGGTTAAAAACCCTAATTGGACAAGAATATGCCTAGGGAGGACGAAAATGACCTAAATGTTAATCCAATGACACAAATGAACTTATTGGATGCACAAGATTGGTTAAAAACCCTAATTGGACAAGAATAAGCCTAGGGAGGACGAAAATGACCTAATTGATCATCCAATGACACAAACACACCTATTGGATGCACAAGATTGGTTAAAAACCCTAATTGGCCAAGAATATGCCTAGGGAGGACGAAAACGACCTAATTGATCATCCAATGACACAAACACACCTATTGGATGCACAAGATTGGTTAAAAACCCTAGCTGGAATGGAACATGCCTAGGGAGGACGAAAATGACCTAATTGATCATCCAATGACACTAATGAACTTATTGGATGCACAATATTGGTTAAAAACCCTAATTGGACAAGAATAAGCCTAGGGAGGACGAAAATGACCTAATTGATCATCCAATGACACAAACACACCTATTGGATGCACAAGATTGGATAAAAACCCTAATTGGACAAGAATATGTCTAGGGAGGATGAAAATGACCTAAATATTAATTCAATGACACAAACAAACTTATCGGATGCACAAGATTGGTTAAAAACCATAAATGGACAAGAATAAGCCTAGGGACGACGAAAATGACCTAATTGATCATCCAATGACACAAACACACCTATTAGATGCACAAGATTGGTTAAAAACCCTAATTGGACAAGAATATGCCTAGGGAGGACGAAAATGACCTAAATGTTAATCCAATGACACAAATGAACTTATTGGATGCACAAGATTGGTTAAAAACCCTAATTGGACAAGAATAAGCCTAGGGAGGACGAAAATGACCTAATTGATCATCCAATGACACAAACACACCTATTGGATGCACAAGATTGGTTAAAAACCCTAATTGGACAAGAATATGCCTAGGGAGGACGAAAATGACCTAAATATTAATTCAATGAAACAAACAAACTTATTGGATGCACAAGATTGGTTAAAAACCCTAATTGGAGAAGAATAAGCCTAGGGAGGACGAAAATGACCTAATTGATCATCCAATGACACAGACACACCTATTGGAAGCACAAGATTGATAAAAAACCCTAATTGGACAAGAATATGCCTAGGGAGGACGAAAATGACCTAAATGTTAATCCAATGACACAAATGAACTTATTGGATGCACAAGATTGGTTAAAAACCCTAATTGGACAAGAATAAGCCTAGGGAGGACGAAAATGACCTTAATGTTCATCCAATGACACAAACGAACTTATTGGATGCACAAGATTGGTTAAAAACCCTAATTGGACAAGAATAAGCCTAGGGAGGGCGAAAATGACCTAAATGTTCGTCCAATGACACAAACACACCTATTCGATGCACAAGATTGCATAAAAACCCTAATTGGACAAGAATAAGACTAGAGAGGACGCAAATGACCTAAATGTTCCTCCAATGACACAAATGAACTTATTGGATGCACAAGGTTGGTTAAAAACCCTAATTGGACAAGAATAAGCCTAGGGAGGATAAAAATGACCTAAATGTTCATCCAATGACACAAATGAACTTATTGGATGCACAAGATTGGTTAAAAACCCTAATTGGACAAGAATAAGCCTAGGGAGGACGAAAATGACCCAAATGTTCCTCCAATGACACAAACGAACTTATTGGATGCACAAGATTGGCTAAAAACCCAAATTGGACAAGAAAAAGCCTAGGGAGGACGAAAATGACCTAAATGTTCATCCAATGACACAAACGAACTTATTGGATGCAGAAGATTGGTTAAAAAACCTAATTGGACAAGAATAAGCCTAGGGAGGGCGAAAATGACCTAAATGTTCGTCCAATGACACAAACACACCTATTGGATGCACAAGATTGCATAAAAACCCTAATTGGACAAGAATAAGACTAGAGAGGACGCACATGACCTAAATGTTCCTCCAATGACACAAATGAACTTATTGGATGCACAAGATTGGTTAAAAACCCAAATTGGACAAGAATAAACCTAGGGAGGACGAAAATGACCTAAATGTTCATCCAATGACACAAATGAAGTTATTGGATGCACAAGATTGGTTAAAAACCATAATTGGACAAGAATAAGCCTAGGGAGGGCGAAAATGACCTAAATGTTCGTCCAATGACACAAACACACCTATTGGATGCACAAGATTGCATAAAAACCCTAATTGGACAAGAATAAGACTAGAGAGGACGCACATGACCTAAATGTTCCTCCAATGACATAAATGAACTTATTGGATGCACAAGGTTGGTTAAAAACCCTAATTGGACAAGAATAAGCCTAGGGAGGATAAAAATGACCTAAATGTTCATCCAATGACACAAATGAACTTATTGGATGCACAAGATTGGTTAAAAACCCTAATTGGACAAGAATAAGCCTAGGGAGGACGAAAATGACCCAAATGTTCCTCCAATGACACAAACGAACTTATTGGATGCACAAGATTGGCTAAAAACCCAAATTGGACAAGAAAAAGCCTAGGGAGGACGAAAATGACCTAAATGTTCATCCAATGACACAAATGAACTTATTGGATGCACAAGATTTGTTAAAAACCCTAATTGGACAAGAATAAGCCTAGGGAGGACGAAAATGACCTAAATGTTCGTCCAATGACACAAACACACCTATTGGATGCACAAGATAGCATAAAAACCCTAATTGGACAAGAATAAGCCTAGGGAGGACGAAAATGACCTAAATGTTCGTCCAATGACACAAATGAACTTATTGGATGCACAAGATTGGTTAAAAACCCTAATTGGACAAGAATAAGCCTAGGGAGGACGAAAATGACCTAAATGTTCATCCAATGACACAAATGAACTTATTGGATGCACAAGATTGGTTAAAAACCCTAATTGGACAAGAATAAGCCTAGGGAGGACGAAAATGACCTAAATGTTCATCCAATGGCACAAATGAACTTATTGGATGCAAAAGATTGGTTAAAAACCCTAATTGGACAAGAATAAGCCTAGGGAGGACGAAAATGACCTAAATGTTCGTCCAATGACACAAACACACCTATTGGATGCACAAGATTGCATAAAAACCCTAATTGGACAAGAATAAGCCTAGGGAGGACGAAAATGACCTAAATGTTCGTCCAATGACACAAACACACCTATTGGATGCACAAGATTGCATAAAAACCCTAATAGGACAAGAATAAGCCTAGGGAGGACGAAAATGACCTAAATGTTCATCCAATGACACAAATGAACTTATTGGATGCACAAGATTGGTTAAAAAACCTAATTGGACAAGAATAAGCCTAGGAGGACGAAAATGACCTAAATGTTCATCCAATGACCCAAATGAACTTATTGGATGCACAAGATTGGTTAAAAACCCTAATTGGATAAGAATAAGCCTAGGGAGGACGAAAATGACCTAAATGTTCGTCCAATGACACAAACACACCTATTGGATGCACAAGATTGCATAAAAACCCTAATTGGACAAGAATAAGACTAGGGAGGACGAAAATGACCTAAACGTTCATCCAATGACACAAACCCACATATTGGATGCACAAGATTGCTTAAAACCCTAATTCGACAAGAATAAGACTAGAGAGGACGAAAATGACCTAAATGTTCATCCAATGACACAAATGAACTTATTGGATGCACAAGATTGGTTAAAAACCCTAATTGGACAAGAATAAGCCTAGGAAGGACGAAAATGACCTAAATGTTCGTCCAATGACACAAACACACCTATTGGATGCACAAGATTGCATAAAAACCCTAATTGGACAAGAATAAGACTAGGGAGGACGAAAATGACCTAAATGTTCATCCAATGACACAAATGAACTTATTGAATGCACAACATTGGTTAAAAACCCTAATTGGACAAGAATAAGCCTAGGGAGGACGAAAATGACCTAAATGTTCGTCCAATGACACAAACACACCTATTGGATGCACAAGATTGCATAAAAACCCTAATTGGACAAGAATAATACTAAGAAGGACGAAAATGACCTAAATGTTCCTCCAATGACACAAACACACCTATTGGATGCACAAGATTGCATAAAAACCCTAATTCGACAAGAATAAGACTAGGGAGGACGAAAATGACCTAAATGTTCATCCAATGACACAAATGAACTTATTAGATGCACAAGATTGGTTAAAAACCCTAATTGGACAAGAATAAGCCTAGGGAGGACGAAAATGACCTAAATGTTCGTCCAATGACACAAACACACCTATTGGATGCACAAGATTGCATAAAAACCCTAATTGGACAAGAATAAGACTAGGGAGGACGAAAATGACCTAAATGTTCCTCCAATGACACAAATGAACTTATTGGATGCACATGGTTGGTTAAAAACCCTAATTGCACAAGAATAAGCCTAGAGAGGACGAAAATGACCTAAATGTTCATCCAATGACACAAACACACCTATTGGATGCACAAGATTGAATAAAATCCCTAATTGGACAAGAATAAGAGTAGGGAGGACGAAAATGACCTAAATATTCCTCCAATGACACAAACACGCCTATTGGATGCACAAGATTGGTTAAAAACCCTAATTGGACAAGAATAAGCCTAGGGAAGACGAAAATGACCTAAATGTTCGTCCAATGACACAAACACACCTATTGGATGCACAAGATTGCATAAAAACCCTAATTGGACAAGAATAAGACTAGGGAGGACGAAAATGACCTAAATGTTCCTGCAATGACACAAACACACCTATTGGATGCACAAGATTGCACAAAAACCCTAATTGGACAGGAATAAGACTTGGGAGGACGAAAATGACCTAAATGTTCATCCAATGACACAAATGAACATATTGGATGCACAAGATTGGTTAAAAACCCTAATTGGCCAAGAATAAGCCTAGGGAGGAAGAAAATGACCTAAATGTTCGTCCAATGACACAAACACACCTATTGGATGCACAAGATTGCATAAAAACCCTAATTGGACAAGAATAAGACAAGGGAGGACGAAAATGACCTAAATGTTCCTCTAATGACACAAACACACCTATTGGATGCACAAGATTGCATAAAAACCCTAATTGGACAAGAACAAGCCTAGGGAGGACGAAAATGACCTAAATGTTCATCCAATGACACAAATGAACTTATTGAATGCACAAGATTGGTTAAAAACCCTAATTGGACGTAAATGACCTAAATGTTCATCCAATGACACAAACACACATATTGGATGCACAAGATTGCTTAAAAGCTTAATTGGACAAGAATAAGCCTAGGGAGGACGAAAATGAGCTAAATGTTCGTCCAATGACACAAACACACCTATTGGATGCACAAGATTGCATAAAAACCCTAATTGGACAAGAATAAGCCTAGGGAGGACGAAAATGACCTAAATGTTCATCCAATGACACAAATGAACCTATTGGATGCACAAGATTGCTTAAAACCCTAATTGGACAAGAATAAGACTAGGGAGGTCGAAAATGACCTAAATGTTCATCCAATGACACAAATGAACTTATTGGATGCACAAGATTGCATAAAAACCCTAATCGGACAAGAATAAGCCTAGGGAGGACAAAAATGACCTAAATGTTCGTCCAATGACACAAACACACCTATTGGATGCACAAGATTGGTTAAAAACCCTAATTGGACAAAAATATGCCTAGGGAGGACGAAAATCACCTAAATGTTCGTCCAATGACACAAACACACCTATTGGATGCACAAGATTGCATAAAAACCCTAATTGGACAAGAATAAGACTAGGGAGGACGAAAATGACCTAAATGTTCATCCAATGACACAAATGAACTTATTGGATGCACAAGATTGGTTAAAAACCCTAATTGGACAAGAATAAGCATAGGGAGTACGAAAATGACCTAAATGTTCGTCCAATGACACAAACCCACATATTGGATGCACAAGATTGCTTAAAACCCTAATTGGACAAGAATAAGACTAGGGAGGACGAAAATGACCTAAATGTTCCTCCAATGACACAAACACACCTATTGGATGCACAAGATTGCATAAAAACCCTAATTGGACAAGAATAAGACTAAGGAGGACGAAAATGACCTAAATGTTCATCCAATGACACAAATGAACTTATTGGATGCACAAGATTTGTTAAAAACCCTAATTGGACAAGAATAAGCCTAGGGAGGACGAAAATGACCTAAATGTTCGTCCAATGACACAAACACACCTATTGGATGCACAAGATTGCATAAAAACCCTAATTGGACAAGAATAAGACTACGGAGGACGAAAATGACCAAAATGTTCATCCAATGACACAAATGAACTTATTGGATGCACAAGATTGGTTAAAAACCCTAATTGGACAAGAATAAGCATAGGGAGGACGAAAATTACCTAAACGTTCATCCGATGACACAAACCCACATATTGGATGCACAAGATTGCTTAAAACCCTAATTGGACAAGAATAAGACTAGGGAGGACGAAAATGACCTAAATGTTCATCCAATGACACAAATGAACTTATTGAATGCACAAGATTGGTTAAAAACCCTAATCGGACAAGAATAAGCCTTGGGAGGACGAAAATGACCTAAATGTTCGTCCAATGACACAAACACACCTATTGGATGCACAAGATTGCATAAAAACCCTAATTGGACAAGAATAAGACTAGGGAGGACGAAATGTTCCTCTAATGACACAAACACACCTATTGGATGCACAAGATTGCATAAAAACCCTAATTGGACAAGAATAAGACTAGGGAGGACGAAAATGACCTAAATGTTCATCCAATGACACAAATGAACTTATTGGATGCACAAGATTGGTTAAAAACCCTAATTGGACAAGAATAAGCCTAGGGAGGACGTAAATGACCTAAATGTTTATCCAATGACAGAAATGAACTTATTGGATGCACAAGATTGGTTAAAATCCTAATTGGACAAGAATAAGCATAGGGAGGACGAAAATGACCTAAATGTTCGTCCAATGACACAAACACACCTATTGGATGCACAAGATTGCATAAAAACCCTAATTGGACAAGAATAAGACTAGGGAGGACGAAAATGACCTAAATGTTCATCCAATGACACAAATGAACTTATTGGATGCACAAGATTGGTTAAAAACCCTAATTGGACAAGAATAAGCCTAGGGAGGACGAAAATGACCTAAATGTTCATCCAATGACACAAACGAACTTATTGGAAGCACAAGATTGGTTAAAAACCCTAATTGGACAAGAATAAGCCTAGGGAGGACGAAAATGACCTAAATGTTCATCCAATGACACAAATGAACTTATTGGATGCACAAGATTGGTTAAAAACCCTAATTGAACAAGAATAAGCCTAGGGAGGACGAAAATGACCGAAATGTTCGTCCAATCACACAAACACACCTATTGAATGCACAAGATTACATAAAAACCCTAATTGGACAAGAATAAGACTAGGGAGGACGAAAATGACCTAAATGTTTATCCAATGACACAAACACACCTATTGGATGCACAAGATTGGTCAAAAACCCTAATTGGACAAGAATAAGCCTAGGGAAGACGAAAATGACTTAAATGTTCCTCCAATGACACAAATGAACTTATTAAATGCACAAAATTGGCTAAAAACCCTAATTCGACAAGAATAAGCCATGGGAGGACGAAAATCACATAAATGTTCATCCAATGACACAAATGAACTTATTGGATGCACAAGGTTGGTTAAAAACCCTAATTGGACAAGAATAAGCCTAGGGACGACAAAAATGACCTAAATGTTCGTCCAATGACACAAACACACCTATTGGATGCACAAGATTGCATAAAAACCCTAATTGGACAAGAATAAGACTAGGGAGGACGAAAATGACCTAAATGTTCATCCAATGACACAAATGAACTTATTGGATGCACAAGATTGGTTAAAAACCCTAATTGGACAAGAATAAGCCTAGGGAGGACGAAAATGACCCAAATGTTCCTCCAATGACACAAACGAACTTATTGGATGCACAAGATTGGCTAAAAACCCAAATTGGACAAGAAAAAGCCTAGGGAGGACGAAAATGACCTAAATGTTCATCCAATGACACAAATGAACTTATTGGATGCACAAGATTTGTTAAAAACCCTAATTGGACAAGAATAAGCCTAGGGAGGACGAAAATGACCTAAATGTTCGTCCAATGACACAAACACACCTATTGGATGCACAAGATAGCATAAAAACCCTAATTGGACAAGAATAAGCCTAGGGAGGACGAAAATGACCTAAATGTTCGTCCAATGACACATACACACCTATAGGATGCACAAGGTTGCATAAAAACCCTAATTGGACAAGAATAAGACTAGGGAGGACGAAAATGACCTAAATGTTCATACAATGACACAAAGCAACTTATTGGATGCACATGATTGGTTAAAAACCCTAATTGGACAAGAATAAGCCTAGGAACGACGAAAATGACCTAAATGTTCATCCAATGATACAAATGAACTTATTGGATGCACAAGATTGGTTAAAAACCCTAATTGGACAAGAATAAGCCTAGGGAGGACGAAAATGACCTAAATGGTCATCCAATGACACAAATCAACTTATTGGATGCACATGATTGGTTAAAAACCCTAATTGGAAAAGAATAAGCCTAGGGAGGACGAAAATGACCTAAATGTTCGTCCAATGACACAAACACACCTGTTAAATGCACAAGATTGCATAAAAACCCTAATTGGACAAGAATAAGACTAGGGAGGACGAAAATAACCTAAATGTTCATTCAATGACACAAATCAACTTATTGGATGCACATGATTGGTTAAAAACCCTAATTGGACTAGAATAAGCCTAGGGTGGACGAAAATGACCTAAATGTTGTCTAATGACACAAATGAACTTATTGGATGCACAAGATTGGATAAAAACCCTAATTGGACAAGAATAAGCCTAGGGAGGACGAAAATGACCTAAATGTTCGTCCAATGACACAAATTAACTTATTGGATGCCCCGGATTGGCTAAAAACCCTAATTGGACAAGAATAAGCCTAGGGAGGACGAAAATGACCTAAATGTTCATCCAATGACACAAATGAACTTATTGGATGCACAAGATTGGTTAAAAACCCTAATTGGACAAGAATAAGCTTAGGGAGGACGAAAAAGACCTAAATGTTCATCCAATGACACAAATCAACTTATTGGATGCACATGATTGGTTAAAAACTTTAATTGGACAAGAATAAGCCTAGGGTGGACGAAAATGACCTAAATGTTCGTCTAATGTCACAAATGAACTTATTGGATGCACAAGATTGGTTAAAAACCCTAATTGGACAAGAATAAGCCTAGGGAGGACGAAAATGACCTAAATGTTCGTCCAATCACACAAATGAACTTATTGGATGCACCAGATTGGCTAAAAACCCTAATTGGACAAGAATAAGCCTAGGGAGGACGAAAATGACCTAAATGTTCATCCAATGACACAAATCAATTTATTGGATGCACATGATTGCTTAAAAACCCTAATTGGACAAGAATAAGCCTAGGGTGGACGAAAATGACCTAAATGTTCGTCTAATGACACAAATGAACTTATTGGATGCACAAGATTGGTTAAAAACCCTAATTGGACAAGAATAAGCCTAGGAAGGACGAAAATGACCTAAATGTTCGTCCAATGACACAAACACACCTATTGGATGCACAAGATTGCATAAAAACCCTAATTGGACAAGAATAAGACTAGGAAGGACGAAAATGATCTAAATGTTCATCCAATGATACAAATGAACTTATTGGATGCACAAGATTGGTTAAAAACCCTAATTGGACTAGAATAAGCCTAGGGAGGGCGAAAATGACCTAAATGTTCGTCCAATGACACAAACACGCCTATTGAATGCACAAGATTGCATAAAAACCCTAATTGGACTAGAATAAGACTAGAGAGAACGCAAATGACCTAAATGTTCCTCCAATGACACAAATGAACTTATTGGATGCACAAGATTGGTTAAAAACCCTAATTGGACAAGAATAAGCCTAGGGAGGATAAAAATGACCTAAATGTTCTTCCAATGACACAAATGAACTTATTGGATGCACAAGATTGGTTAAAAACCCGAATTGGACAAGAATAAGCCTAGGGAGGACGAAAATGACCCAAATGTTCCTCCAATGACACAAACGAACTTATTGGATGCACAAGATTGGCTAAAAACCCAAATTGGACAAGAAAAAGCCTAGGGAGGACGAAAATGACCTAAATGTTCATCCAATGACACAAACGAACTTATTGGATGCAGAAGATTGGTTAAAAAACCTAATTGGACAAGAATAAGCCTAGGGAGGGCGAAAATGACCTAAATGTTCGTCCAATGACACAAACACACCTATTGGATGCACAAGATTGCATAAAAACCCTAATTGGACAAGAATAAGACTAGAGAGGACGCAAATGACCTAAATGTTCCTCCAATGACACAAATGAACTTATTGGATGCACAAGATTGCATAAAAACCCTAATTGGACAAGAATAACACTAGGGAGGACGAAAATGACCTAAATGTTCATCCAATGACACAAACACACATATTGGATGCACAAGATTGCTTAAAACCCTAATTGGGCAAGAATAAGACTATGGAGGACGAAAATGACCTAAATGTTCATTCAATGACACAACTGAACTTATTGGATGCACAAGATTGGTTAAAAACCCTAATTGGACAAGAATAAGCCTAGGGAGGGCGAAAATGACCTAAATGTTCGTCCAATGACACAAACACACCTATTGGATGCACAAGATTGCATAAAAACCCTAATTGGACAAGAATAAGACTAGAGAGGACGCACATGACCTAAATGTTCCTCCAATGACACAAATGAACTTATTGGATGCACAAGATTGGTTAAAAACCCTAATTGGACAAGAATAAGCCTAGGGATGACGAAAATGACCTAAATGTTCATCCAATGACACAAATGAAGTTATTGGATGCACAAGATTGGTTAAAAACCCTAATTGGACAAGAATAAGCCTAGGGAGGGCGAAAATGACCTAAATGTTCGTCCAATGACACAAACACACCTATTGGATGCACAAGATTGCATAAAAACCCTAATTGGACAAGAATAAGACTAGAGAGGACGCAAATGACCTAAATGTTCCTCCAATGACACAAATGAACTTATTGGATGCACAAGGTTGGTTAAAAACCCTAATTGGACAAGAATAAGCCTAGGGAGGATAAAAATGACCTAAATGTTCATCCAATGACACAAATGAACTTATTGGATGCACAAGATTGGTTAAAAACCCTATTTGGACAAGAATAAGCCTAGGGAGGACGAAAATGACCCAAATGTTCCTCCAATGACACAAACGAACTTATTGGATGCACAAGATTGGCTAAAAACCCAAATTGGACAAGAAAAAGCCTAGGGAGGACGAAAATGACCTAAATGTTCATCCAATGACACAAACGAACTTATTGGATGCACAAGATTTGTTAAAAACCCTAATTGGACAAGAATAAGCCTAGGGAGGACAAAAATAACCTAAATGTTCATCCAATGACACAAATAAACTTATTGCATGCACATGATTGGTTAAAAACCCTAATTGGACAAGAGTAAGCCTAGGGAGGACGAAAATGACCTAAATGTTCGTCCGATGACACAAACACACCTATTGGATGCACAAGATGGAATAAAAACCCTAATTGGACAAGAATAAGACTAGCGAGGACGAAAATGACCTAAATGTTCCTCCAATGACACAAACACACCTATTGGATGCACAAGATTGCATAAAACCCCTAATTGGACAAGAATAAGACTAGGGATGACGAAAATAACCTAAATGTTCCTCCAATGACACAAACACACCTATTGGATGCACAAGATTGCATAAAAACCCTAATTGGACAAGAATAAGCCTAGGGAGGATGAAAATGACCTAAATGGTCATCCAATGACACAAATCAACTTATTGGATGCACATGATTGGTTAAAAACCCTAATTGGAAAAGAATAAGCCTAGAAAGGACGAAAATGACCTAAATGTTCGTCCAATTACACAAACACACCTATTAAATGCACAAGATTGCATAAAAACCCTAATTGGACAAGAATAAGACTAGGGAGGACGAAAATAACCTAAATGTTCATCCAATGACACAAATCAACTTATTGGATGCACATGATTGGTTAAAAACCCTAATTGGACTAGAATAAGCCTAGGGTGGACGAAAATGACCTAAATGTCGTCTAATGACACAAATGAACTTATTGGATGCACAAGATAGGATAAAAACCCTAATTGGACAAGAATAAGCCTAGGGAGGACGAAAATGACCTAAATGTTCGTCCAATGACACAAATTAACTTATTGGATGCACCAGATTGGCTAAAAACCCTAATTGGACAAGAATAAGCCTAGGGAGGACGAAAATGACCTAAAGGTTCATCCAATGACACAAATCAACTTATTGGATGCACATGATTGCTTAAAAACCCTAATTGGACAAGAATAAGCCTAGGGTGGACGAAAATGACCTAAATGTTCGTCTAATGACACAAATGAACTTATTGGATGCACAAGATTGGTTAAAAACCCTAATTGGACAAGAATAAGCCTAGGAAGGACGAAAATGACCTAAATGTTCGTCCAATGACACAAACACACCTATTGGATGCACAAGATTGCATAAAAACCCTAATTGGACAAGAATAAGACTAGGGAGGACGAAAATGACCTAAATGTTCATCCAATGACACAAATGAACTTATTGGATGCACAAGATTGGTTAAAAACCCTAATTGGACTAGAATAAGCCTAGGGAGGGCGAAAATGACCTAAATGTTCGTCCAATGACACAAACACGCCTATTGGATGGACAAGATTGCATAAAAATCCTAATTGGACTAGAATAAGACTAGCGAGAACGCAAATGACCTAAATGTTCCTCCAATGACACAAATGAACTTATTGGATGCACAAGATTGGTTAAAAACCCTAATTGGACAAGAATAAGCCTAGGGAGGACGAAAATGACCTAAGTGTTCATCCAATGACACAAATGAACTTATTGGATGCACAAGATTGGTTAAAAACCCTAATTGGACAAGAATAAGCCTAGGGAAGGCGAAAATGACCTAAATGTTCGTCCAATGACACAAATGAACTTATTGGATGCACAAGATTGGTTAAAAACCCTAATTGGACAAGAATAAGCCTAGGGAGGACGAAAAAGACCTAAATGTTCATCCAATGACACAAACGAACTTATTGGATGCAGAAGATTGGTTAAAAAACCTAATTGGACAAGAATAAGCCTAGGGAGGGCGAAAATGACCTAAATGTTCGTTCAATGACACAAACACACCTATTGGATGCACAAGATTGCATAAAAACCCTAATTGGACAAGAATAAGACTAGAGAGGACGCAAATGACCTAAATGTTCCTCCAATGACACAAATGAACTTATTGGATGCACAAGATTGCATAAAAACCCTAATTGGACAAGAATAAGTCTAGGGAGGACGAAAATGACCTAAATGTTCATCCAATGACACAAACACACATATTGGATGCACAAGATTGCTTAAAACCCTAATTGGGCAAGAATAAGACTGTGGAGGACGAAAATGACCTAAATGTTCATCCAATGACACAAATGAACTTATTGGATGCACAAGATTGGTTAAAAACCCTAATTGGACAAGAATAAGCCTAGGGAGGGCGAAAATGACCTAAATGTTTGTCCAATGACACAAACACACCTATTGGATGCACAAGATTGCATAAAAACCCTAATTGGACAAGAATAAGACTAGGGAGGACGAAAATGACCTAAATGTTCATCCAATGACACAAACACACATATTGGATGCACAAGTTTGCTTGAAATGCTAATTGGACAAGAATAAGACTAGGGAGGACGAAAATGACCTAAATGTTCATCCAATGACACAAATGAACTTATTGGATGCACAAGATTGGTTAAAAACCCTAATTGGACAAGAATAAGCCTAGGGAGGACGAAAATGACCTAAACGTTCATCCAATGACACAAACCCACATATTGGATGCACAAGATTGCATAAAAACCCTAATTGGACAAGAATAAGACTAGGGAGGACGAAAATGACCTAAATGTTCATCCAATGACACAAATGAACTTATTGAATGCACAAGATTGGTTAAAAACCCTAATTGGACAAGAATAAGCCTAGGGAGGAGGAAAATGACCTAAATGTTCGTCTAATGACACAAACACACCTATTGGATGCACAAGATTGCATAAAAACCCTAATTGGACTAGAATAAGACTAGGGAGGACGAAAATGACCTAAATGTTCCTCCAATGAAACAAACACACCAATTGGATGCACAAGATTGCATAAAAACCCTAATTGGACAAGAATAAGACTAGGGAGGACGAAAATGACCTAAATGTTCATCCAATGACACAAATGAACTTATTGGATGCACAAGATTGGTTAAAAACCCTAATTGGACAAGAATAAGCATAGGGAGGACGAAAATGACCTAAACGTTCATCCAATGACACAAACCCACATATTGGATGCACAAGATTGCTTAAAACCCTAATTGGACATAAATAAGACTAGGGAGGACGAAAATGACCTAAATGTTCATCCAATGACACAAATGAACTTATTGGATGCACAAGATTGGTTAAAAACCCTAATTGGACAAGAATAAGCCTAGGGAGGACGAAAATGACCTAAATGTTCGTCCAATGACACAAACACACCTATTGGATGCACAAGATTGCATAAAAACCCTAATTGGACAAGAATAAGACTAGGGAGGACGAAAATGACCTAAATGTTCATCCAATGACACAAATGAACTTATTGGATGCACAAGATTGGTTAAAAACCCTAATGGGACAAGAACAAGCATAGGGAGGACGAAAATGACCTAAACGTTCATCCAATGACACAAACCCACATATTGGATGCACAAGATTGCTTAAAACCCTAATTGGACAAGAATAAGACTAGGGAGGACGAAAATGACCTAAATGTTCATCCAATGACACAAATGAACTTATTGAATGCATAAGATTGGTTAAAAACCCTAATCGGACAAGAATAAGCCTAGGGAGGACGAAAATGACCTAAATGTTCTTCCAATGACACAAACATACCTATTGGATGCACAAGATTGCATAAAAACCCTAATTGGACAAGAATAAGACTAGGGAGGACGAAAATGACCTAAATGTTCCTCCAATGACACAAACACACCTCTTGGATGCACAAGATTGCATAAAAACCCTAATTGGACAAGAATAAGACTAGGGATGACGAAAATGACCTAAATGTTCATCCAATGACACAAATGAACTTATTGAATGCACAAGATTGGTTAAAAACCCTAATTGGACAAGAATAAGCCTAGGGAGGACGAAAATGACCTAAATGTTCGTCCAATGACACAAACACACCTATTGGGATGCACAAGATTGCATAAAAACCCTAATTGGACTAGAATAAGACTAGGGAGGACGAAAATGACCTAAATGTTCCTCCAATGAAACAAACACACCAATTGGATGCACAAGATTGCATAAAAACCCTAATTTGACAAGAATAAGACTAGGGAGGACGAAAATGACCTAAATGTTCATCCAATGACACAAATGAACTTATTGGATGCACAAGATTAGTTAAAAACCCTAATTGGACAAGAATAAGCATAGGGAGGACGAAAATGACCTAAACGTTCATCCAATGACACAAACCCACATATTGGATGCACAAGATTGCTTAAAACCCTAATTGGACAAGAATAAGACTAGGGAGGACGAAAATGACCTAAATGTTCATCCAATGACACAAATGAACTTATTGAATGCACAAGATTGGTCAAAAACCCTAATCGGACAAGAATAAGCCTAGGGAGGATGAAAATGACTTAAATGTTCTTCCAATGACACAAACACACCTATTGGATGCACAAGATTGCATAAAAACCCTAATTGGACAAGAATAAGACTAGGGAGGACGAAAATGACCTAAATGTTCCTCCAATGACACAAACACACTTATTGGATGCTCAAGATTGCATAAAAACCCTAATTGGACAAGAATAAGACTAGGGAGGACGAAAATGACCTAAATGTTCATCCAATGACACAAATGAACTTATTGGATGCACAAGATTGGTTAAAAACCCTAATTGGACAAGAATAAGCCTAGGGAGGACGAAAATGACCTAAATGTTCGTCCAATGACACAAACACACCTATTGGATGCACAAGATTGCATAAAAACCCTAATTGGACAAGAATAAGACTAGGGAGGACGAAAATGACCTAAATGTTCATCCAATGACACAAATGAACTTATTGGATGCACAAGATTGGTTAAAAACCCTAATTGGACAAGAATAAGCATAGGGAGGACGAAAATGACCTAAACGTTCATCCAATGACACACACCCACATATTGGATGCACAAGATTGCTTAAAACCCTAATTGGACAAGAATAAGACTAGGGAGGACGAAAATGACCTAAATGTTCATCCAATGACACAAATGAACTTATTGAATGCACAAGATTGGTTAAAAACCCTAATCGGACAAGAATAAGCCTAGGGAGGACAAAAATGACCTAAATGTTCTTCGAATGACACAAACACACCTATTGGATGCACAAGATTGCATAAAAACCCTAATTGGACAAGAATAAGACTAGGGAGGACGAAAATGACCTAAATGTTCCTCCAATGACACAAACACACCTATTGGATGCACAAGATTGCATAAAAACCCTAATTAGACAATAATAAGACTAGGGAGGACGAAAATGACCTAAATGTTCATCCAATGACACAAATGAACTTATTGGATGCACAAGATTGGTTAAAAACCCTAATTGGACAAGAATAAGCCTAGGGAGGACGAAAATGACCTAAATGTTCGTCCAATGACACAAACACACCTATTGGATGCACAGGATTGCATAAAAACCCTAATTAGACAAGAATAAGACTAGGGAGGACGAAAATGACCTAAATGTTCCTCCAATGACACAAACACACCTATTGGATGCACAAGATTGCATAAAAACCCGAATTGGACAAGAATAAGACTAGGGAGGACGAAAATGACCTAAATGTTCATCCAATGACACAAATGAACTTATTGGATGCACAAGATTGGTTAAAAACCCTAATTGGACAAGAATAAGCCTAGGGAGGACGAAAATGACCTATATGTTCATCCAATGACACAAACACACCTATTGGATGCACAAGATTGGTTAAAAACCCTAATTGGACAAGAATAAGCCTAGGGAGGACGAAAATGACCTAAATGTTCATCCAATGACACAAATGAACTTATTGGATGCACAAGATTGTTTAAAAACCTTAATGGGACAAGTATAAGCCTAGGGAGGACGAAAATGACCTAAATGTTCATCCAATGACACAAATGAACTTATTGGATGCACAAGATTGGTTAAAAACCCTAATTGGACAAGAATAAGCCTAGGGAGGACGAAAATGACCTAAATGTTCGTCCAATGATACAAACACACCTATTGGATGCACAAGATTGGTTAAAAACCCTAATTGGACAAGAATAAGCCTAGGGAGGACGAAAATGACCTAAATGTTCATCCAATGACACAAATGAACTTATTGGATGCACAAGATTGGTTAAAAACCCTAATTGGACAAGAATAAGCCTAGGGTGGACTAAAATGACCTAAATGTTAATCCAATGACACAAATGAACTTTCCGGATGCACAAGATTGGTTAAAAACCCTAATTGGACAAGAATAAGCCTAGGGAGGACGAAAATGACCTAAATGTTCATCCAATGACACAAACACACCTATTGGATGCACAAGATTGGTTAGAAACCCTAATTGGACAAGAATAAGCCTAGGGAGGATGCTAATGACCTAAATGTTCATCCAATGACACAAACACACCTATTGGATGCACAAGATTGGTTAAAAACCCTAATTGGACAAGAATAAGCCTAGGGAGGACGAAAATGACCTAAATGTTCATCCAATGACACAAATACACCTATTGGATGCAAAAGATTGGTTAGAAACCCTAATTGGACAAGAATAAGCCTAGGGAGGACGAAAATGACCTAAATGTTCATCCAATGACAGAAACACACCTATTGGATGCACAAGATTGGTTAAAAACCCTAATTGGACAAGAATAAGCCTAGGGAGGACGAAAATGACCTAAATGTTCATCCAATGACACAAATGAACTTATTGGATGCACAAGATTGGTTAAAAACCCTAATTGGACAAGAATAAGCCTAGGGAGGGAGAAAATGACCTAAATGTTCGTCCAATGACACAAACACACCTATTGGATGCACAAGATTGCATAAAAACCCTAATTGGACAAGAATAAGACTAGGGAGGATGAAAATGACCTAAATGTTCCTCCAATAACACAAATGAACTTATTGGATGTACAAGGTTGATTAAAAACCCTAATTGGACAAGAATAAACCTAGGGAGGGAGAAAATGACCTAAATGTTCGTCCAATGACACAAACACACATATCGGATGCACAAGATTGAATAAAAACCCTAATTGGACAGGAATAAGACTAGGGAGGACGAAAATGACCTAAATGTTCCTCCAATGACACAAATGAACTTATTGGATGCACAAGATTGGTTAAAAACTCTAATTGGACAAGAATAAGCCTAGGGAGGAAGAAAATGACCTAAATGTTCCTCCAATGAAACAAATGAACTTATTGGATGCACCAAATTGGCTAAAAACCCTAATTGGACAAGAATAAGCCTAGGGAGGACGAAAATGACCTAAATGTTCATCCAATGACACAAATCAACTTATTGGATGCACAAGATTGGTTAAAAACCCTAATTGGACAAGAATAAGCCTAGGGAGGACGAAAATGACCTAAATGTTCATCCAATGACACAAATGAACTTATTGGATGCACAAGATTGGTTAAAAACATTAATTGGACAAGAATAAGCCTAGGGAGGGCGAAAATGACCTAAATGTTCGTCCAATGACACAAACACACCTATTGGATGCACAAGATTGCATAAAAACCCTAATTGGACAAGAATAAGACTAGGGAGGACGAAAATGACCTAAATGTTCATCCAATGACACAAACACACATATTGGATGCACAAGATTGCTTAAAACCCGAATTGGACAAGAATAAGACTTGGGAGGACGAAAATGACCTAAATTTTCATCCAATGACACAAATGAACTTATTGGATGCACAAGATTGGTTAAAAACCCTAATTGGACAAGAATAAGACTAGGGAGGGCGAAAATGACCTAAATGTTCGTCCAATGACACAAACACACCTATTGGATGCACAAGATTGCATAAATACCCTAATTGGACAAGAATAAGACTAGGGAGGACGAAAATGACCTAAATGTTCCTCCAATAACACAAATGAACTTATTGGATGTACTAGGTTGATTAAAAACCCTAATTGGACAAGAATAAGCCTAGGGAGGAAGAAAATGACCTAAATGTTCATCCAATGACACAAATGAACTTTTTGGATGCACAAGATTGGCTAAAAACCCTAATTGGACAAGAATAAGCATAGGGAGGACGAAAATGACCTAAATGTTCATCCAATGACACAAATGAACTTATTGGATGCACAAGATTGGTTAAAAACCCTAATTGGACAAGAATAAGCCTAGGGAGGGCGAAAATGACCTAAATGTTCGTCCAATGACACACACACACCTATTGGATGCACAAGATTGCATAAAAACCCTAATTGGACAAGAATAAGACTAGGGAGGACGAAAATGACCTAAATGTTCCTCCAATAACACAAATGAACTTATTGGATGTACTAGGTTGATTAAAAACCCTAATTGGACAAGAATCAGCCTAGGGAGGACGAAAATGACCTAAATGTTCATCCAATGACACAAATGAACTTATTGGATGCACAAGATTGGCTAAAAACCCTAATTGGACAAGAATAAGCCTAGGGAGGACGAAAATGACCTAAATGTTCATCCAATGACACAAATCAACTTATTGGATGCACATGATTGCTTAAAAACCCTAATTGGACAAGAATAAGCCTAGGGTGGACGAAAATGACCTAAATGTTCGTCTAATGACACAAATGAACTTATTGGATGCACAAGATTGGTTAAAAACCCTAATTGGACAAGAATAAGCCTAGGAAGGACGAAAATGACCTAAATGTTCGTCCGATGACACAAACACACCTATTGGATGCACAAGATTGCATAAAAACCCTAATTGGACAAGAATAAGACTAGGGAGGACGAAAATGACCTAAATGTTCATCCAATGACACAAATGAACTTATTGGATGCACAAGATTGGTTAAAAACCCTAATTGGACTAGAATAAGCCTAGGGAGGGCGAAAATGACCTAAATGTTCGTCCAATGACACAAACACGCCTATTGGATGCACAAGATTGCATAAAAACCCTAATTGGACAAGAATAAGACTAGAGAGAACGCAAATGACCTAAATGTTCCTCCAATGACACAAATGAACTTATTGGATGCACAAGATTGGTTAAAAACCCTAATTGGACAAGAATAAGCCTAGGGAGGACGAAAATGACCTAAATGTTCATCCAATGACACAAATGAACTTATTGGATGCACAAGATTGGTTAAAAACCCTAATTGGACAACAATAAGCCTAGGGAGGACGAAAATGACCTAAATGTTCATCCAATGACACAAACGAACTTGTTGGATGCAGAAGATTGGTTAAAAAACCTAATTGGACAAGAATAAGCCTAGGGAGGGCGAAAATGACCTAAATGTTCGTCCAATGACACAAACACACCTATTGGATGCACAAGATTGCATAAAAACCCTAATTGGACAAGAATAAGACTAGAGAGGACGCAAATGACCTAAATGTTCCTCCAATGACACAAATGAACTTATAGGATGCACAAGATTGCATAAAAACCCTAATTGGACAAGAATAAGACTAGGGAGGACGAAAATGACCTAAATTTTCATCCAATGACACAAACACACATATTGGATGCACAAGATTGCTTAAAACCCTAATTGGGCAAGAATAAGACTATGGAGGACGAAAATGACCTAAATGTTCATCCAATGACACAAATGAACTTATTGGATGCACAAGATTGGTTAAAAACCCTAATTGGACAAGAATAAGCCTAGGGTGGGCGAAAATGACCTAAATGTTCGTCCAATGACACAAACACACCTATTGGATGCCCAAGATTGCATAAAAACCCTAATTGGACAAGAATAAGACTAGAGAGGACGCAAATGACCTAAATGTTCCTCCAATGACACAAATGAACTTATTGGATGAACAAGATTGGTTAAAAACCCTAATTGGACAAGAATAAGCCTAGGGAGGACGAAAATGACCTAAATGTTCATCCAATGACACAAATGAACTTATTGGATGCACAAGATTGGTTAAAAACCCTAACTGGACAAGAATAAGCCTAGGGAGGGCGAAAATGACCTAAATGTTCGTCCAATGACACAAACACACCTATTGGATGCACAAGATTGCATAAAAACCCTAATTGGACAAGAATAAGACTAGAGAGGACGCAAATGACCTAAATGTTCCTCCAATGACACAAATGAACTTATTGGATGCACAAGGTTGGTTAAAAACCCTAATTGGACAAGAATAAGCCTAGGGAGGATAAAAATGACCTAAATGTTCATCCAATGACACAAAGGAACTTATTGGATGCACAAGATTGGTTAAAAACCCTAATTGGACAAGAATAAGCCTAGGGAGGACGAAAATGACCCAAATGTTCTTCCAATGACACAAACGAACTTATTGGATGCACAAGATTGGCTAAAAACCCAAATTGGAAAAGAAAAAGCCTAGGGAGGACGAAAATGACCTAAATGTTCATCCAATGACACAAATGAACTTATTGGATGCACAAGATTTGTTAAAAACCCTAATTTGACAAGAATAAGCCTAGGGAGGACGAAAATAACCTAAATGTTCATCCAATGACACAAATAAACTTATTGCATGCACATGATTGGTTAAAAACCCTAATTGGACAAGAATAAGCCTAGGGAGGACGAAAATGACCTAAATGTTCGTCCGATGACACAAACACATCTATTGGATGCACAAGATTGAATAAAAACCCTAATTGGACAAGAATAAGACTAGCGAGGACAAAAATGACCTAAATGTTCCTCCAATGACACAAACACACCTATTGGATGCACAAGATTGCATAAAAACCCTAATTGGACAAGAATAAGACTTGGGATGACGAAAATAACATAAATGTTCCTCCAATGACACAAACACACCTATTGGATGCACAAGATTACATAAAAACCCTAATTGGACAAGAATAAGACTAGGGATGACGAAAATGACCTAAATGTTCCTCCAATGACACAAACACACCTATTGGATGCACAAGATTGGTAAAAAAAACCCTAATTGGACAAGAATAAGCCTAGGGAGGACGAAAATGACCTAAATGTTCGTCCAATGACACAAACACACCTATTGGATGCACAAGATTGCATAAAAACTGTAAATGTACAAGAATAAGACTAGGGAGGACGAAAATGACCAAAATGTTCCTCCAATGACACAAATGAACTTATTGGATGCACAAGATTGGCTAAAAACCCTAATTGGACAAGAATAAGCCTAGGGAGGACGAAAATGACCTAAATGTTCGTCCAATGACACAAATGAGCTTAGTGGATGCACAACATTGGTTAAAAACCCTAATTGGACAAGAATAAGCCTAAGGAGGACGAAAATGACCTAAATGTTCATCCAATGACACAAACAAACTTATTGGATGCAGAAGATTGGTTAAAAAACCTAATTCGACAAGAATAAGCGTAGGGAGGGCGAAAATGACCTAAATGTTAGTCCAATGACACAAACACACCTATTGGATGCACAAGATTGCATAAAAACCCTAATTGGACAAGAATAAGACTAGAGAGGACGCAAATGACCTAAATGTTCCTCCAATGACACAAATGAACTTATTGGATGCACAAGATTGGTTAAAAACCCTAATTGGACAAGAATAAGCCTAGGGAGGACGAAAATGACCTAAATGTTCATCCAATGACACAAATGAACTTATTGGATGCACAAGATTGGTTAAAAACCTTAATTGGACAAGAATAAGCCTAGGGAGGACGAAAATGACCCAAATGTTCCTCCAATGACACAAACGAACTTATTGGATGCACAAGATTGGCTAAAAACCCAAATTGGACAAGAAAAAGCCTAGGGAGGACGAAAATGACCTAAATGTTCATCCAATGACACAAATCAACTTATTGGATGCACAAGATTTGTTAAAAACCCTAATTGGACAAGAATAAGCCTAGGGAGAACGAAAATAACCTAAATGTTCATCCAATGACACAAATAAACTTATTGCATGCACATGATTGGTTAAAAACCCTAATTGGACAAGAATAAGCCTAGGGAGGACGAAAATGACCTAAATGTTCGTCCGATGACACAAACACACCTATTGGATGCACAAGATTGAATAAAAACCCTAATTGGACAAGAATAAGACTAGCGAGGACGAAAATGACCTAAATGTTCCTCCAATGACACAAACACACCTATTGGATGCACAAGATTGCATAAAAACCCTAATTGGACAAGAATAAGACTAGGGATGACGAAAATAACCTAAATGTTCATCCAATGACACAAATGAACTTATTGGATGCACAAGATTGCTTAAAACCCTAATTGGGCAAGAATAAGACTATGGAGGACGAAAATGACCTAAATGTTCATCCAATGACACAAATGAACTTATTGGATGCACAAGATTGGTTAAAAAACCCTAATTGGACAAGAATAAGCCTAGGGTGGGCGAAAATGACCTAAATGTTCGTCCAATGACACAAACACACCTATTGGATGCACAAGATTGCATAAAAACCCTAATTGGACAAGAATAAGACTAGAGAGGACGCAAATGACCTAAATGTTCCTCCAATGACACAAATGAACTTATTGGATGAACAAGATTGGTTAAAAACCCTAATTGGACAAGAATAAGCCTAGGGAGGACGAAAATGACCTAAATGTTCATCCAATGACACAAATGAACTTATTGGATGCACAAGATTGGTTAAAAACCCTAACTGGACAAGAATAAGCCTAAGGAGGACGAAAATGACTTAAATCTTAATCCAATGACACAAATGAACTTATTGGATGCACATGATTGCTTAAAACCCTAATTGGATAAGAATAAGCCTTGGGTGGACGAAAGTGACCTAAATGTTCTTCAAATGAAACAAACACACCTATTGGATGCACAAGATTGGCTTAAAACCCTAATTGGACAAGAATAAGACTAGGGAGGACGAAAATGACCTAAATGTTCATCCAATGACTTAAACACACCTATTGGATGCACAAGATTGGTTAAAAACCCTAATTGGACAACAATAAGCCTAGGGAGGATGAAAATGACCTAAATGTTCATCTAATGACACAAACACACCTATTGGATGCACAAGATTGGTTAAAAACCCTAATTGCACAAAACTAAGCCTAGGGAGGACGAAAATAACTTAAATTTTCATCCAATGACACAAATGAACTTATTGGATGCACAAGATTGGTTAAAAACCCTAATTGGACAAGAATAAGCCTAGGGAGGACGAAAATGACCTAAATGTTCATCCAATGACACAAATGAACTTATTGGATGCACAAGATTGGTTAAAAACCCTAATTGGACAAGAATAAGCCTTGGGAGGACGAAAATGACCTAAATGTTCATCCAATGACACAAATGAACTTATTGGATGCACAAGATTGGTTAAAAACCCTAACTGGACAAGAATAAGCCTAGGGTGGACGAAAATGACCTAAATGTTTATCCAATGACACAAATGAACTTATTGGATGCACAAGATCGGTTACAAACCCTAATTGGACAAGAATAAGCCTAGGGAGGACGAAAATGACCTAAATGTTCATCCAATGACACAAACACACCTATTGGATGCACAAGATTGGTTAAAAACCCTAATTGGACAAGAATAAGCCTAGGGAGGACGAAAATGACCTAAATGTTCATCCAATGACACAAATGAACTTATTGGATGCACAAGATTGGTTAAAAACCCTAATTGGACAAGAATAAGCCTAGGGAGGACCAAAATGACCTAAATGTTCATCCAATGACACAAATGAACTTATTGGATGCACAAGATTGGTTAAAAACCCTAATTGGACAACAATAAGCCTTGGGAGGACGAAAATGACCTAAATGTTCATCCAATGACACAAACACACCTATTGGATGCACAAGATTGGTTAGAAACCCTAATTGAACAAGAATAAGCCTAGGGAGGACGAAAATGACTTAAATCTTAATCCAATGACACAAATGAACTTATTGGACGCACAAGATTGCTTAAAACCCTAATTGGACAAGAATAAGACTAGGGAGGACGGAAATGACCTAAATGTTCATCTAATGACACAAACACACCTATTGGATGCACAAGATTGGTTAAAAACCCTAATTGCACAAAACTAAGCCTAGGGAGGACGAAAATAACCTAAATGTTCATCCAATGACACAAATGAACTTATTGGATGCACAAGATTGCTTAAAACCCTAATTGGACAAGAATAATACTAGGGAGGACGAAAATGACCTAAATGTTCATCCAATGACACAAACACACCTATTGGATGCACAAGATTGGTTAAAAACCCTAATTGCACAAAACTAAGCCTAGTGAGGACGAAAATAACCTAAATGTTCATCCAATGACACAAATGAACTTATTGGATGCACAAGATTGCTTAAAACCCTAATTCGACAAGAATCAGACTAGGGAGGACGAAAATGACCTAAATGTTCATCCAATGACACAAACACACCTATTGGATTCACAAGATTGCTTAAAAACCCTAATTGGACAAGAATAAGCCTAGGGAGGACGAAAATGACCTAAATGTTCATCCAATGACACAAATGAACTTATTGGATGCACAAGATTGGTTAAAAACCCTAATTGGACAAGAATAAGCCTAGGGTGGACGAAAATGACCTAAATGTTCATCCAATGACTCAAATGAACTTGTTGGATGCACAAGATTGATTAAAAACCCTAATTGGACAACAATAAGACTAGGGAGGACGAAAATGACCTAAATGTTCATCCAATGACACAAACACACCTATTGGATGCACAAGATTGGTTAAAAACCCTAATTGGACAAGAATAAGCCTAGGGAGGACGAAAATGACCTAAATGTTCATCCAATGACACAAATGAACTTATTGGATGCACAACATTGGTTAGAAACCCTAATTGGACAAGAATAAGCCTAGGGAGGACGAAAATGACCTAAATGTTCATCCAATGACACAAATGAACTTATTGGATGCACAAGATTGGTTAAAAACCCTAATTGGACAAGAATAAGCCTAGGGAGGACGAAAATGACATAAATATTCATCCAATGACACAAATGAACTTATTGGATGCACAAGATTGGTTAAAAACCCTAATTGGACAAGAATAAGCCTAGGGAGGACGAAAATGACCTAAATGTTCATCCAATGACACAAATGAACTTATTGGATGCACAAGATTGGTTAAAAACCCTAATTGGACAAGAATAAGCCTAGAGAGGACGAAAATGACCTAAATGTTCGTCCAATGACACAAACACATCTATTGGATGCACAAGATTGCATAAAAACCCTAATTGGACAAGAATAAGCCTAGGGAGGACGAAAATGACCTAAATGTTCGTCCAATGACACAAACACACCTATTGGATGCACAAGATTGCATAAAAACCCTAATTGGACAAGAATAAGACTAGAGAGGACGCAAATGACCTAAATGTTCCTCCAATGACACAAATGAACTTATTGGATGCACAAGATTAATTAAAAACCCTAATTGGACAAGAATAAGCCTAGGGAGGACGAAAATGACCTAAATGTTCATCCAATGACACAAATGAACTTATTGGATGCACAAGATTGGTTAAAAACCCTAATTGGACAAGAATAAGCCTAGGGAGGACGAAAATGACCTAAATGTTCTTCCAATGACACAAACACACCTACTGGATGCACTAGATTGCATAAAAACCCTAATTGGACAAGAATAAGACTAGGGAGGACAAAAATGAACTAAATGTTCGTCCAATGACACAAACACACCTATTGGATGCACAAGATTGCATAAAAACCCTAATTGGACAAGAATAAGCATAGGGAGGACAAAAATGACCTAAATGTTCGTCCAATGACACAAATGAACTTATTGGATGCACAAGATTGGTTAAAAACCCTAATTGGACAAGAATAAGCCTAGGGAGGACGAAAATGACCTAAATGTTCATCCAATGACACAAATGAACTTATTGGATGCACAAGATTGGTTAAAAACCCTAATTGGACAAGAATAAGCCTAGGGAGGACGAAAATGACCTAAATGTTCGTCCAACGACACAAACACACCTATTGGATACACAAGATTGCATAAAAACCCTAATTGGACAAGAATAAGCCTAGGGAGGATGAAAATGACCTAAATGTTCATCCAATGACACAAATGAACTTATTGGATGCACAAGATTGGTTAAAAACCCTAATTGGACAAGAATAAGCCTAGGGAGAAAGAAAATGACCTAAATGTTCATCCAATGACACAAATGAACTTATTGGATGCACAAGATTGGTTAAAAACCCTAATCGGACAAGAATAAGCCTAGGGAGGACGAAAATGACCTAAATGTTCGTCCAATGACACAAACACACCTATTGGATGCACAAGAATGCATAAAAACCCTAATTGGACAAGAATAAGACTAGGGAGGACGAAAATGACCTAAATGTTCCTCCAATGACACAAACACACCTATTGGATGCACAAGATTGGTTAAAAACCCTAATTGGACAAGAATAAGCCTAGGGAGGACGAAAATGACCTAAATGTTCATCCAATGACACAAATGAACTTATTGGATGCACAAGATTGGTTAAAAACCCTAATTGGACAAGAATAAGGCTAGGGACGACGAAAATGACCTAAATGATCGTCCAATGACACAAACACACCTATTGGATGCACAATATTGCATAAAAACCCTAATTGGACAAGAATAAAACTAGGGAGGACGAAAATGACCTAAATGTTCCTCCAATGACACAAATGAACTTATTGGATGCACAAGGTTGGTTACAAACTCTAAGTGGACAAGATTAAGTCTAGGGAGGACAAACATGACCTAAATGTTCCTCCATTGACACAAATGAACTTATTGGATGCACAAGATTGGCTAAAAACCCTAATTGGACAAGAATAAGCCTAGGGAGGACGAAAATGACCTAAATGTTCATCCAATGACACAAATCAACTTATTGGATGCACATGATTGGTTAAAAACCCTAATTGGACAAGAATAAGCCTAGGGAGGATAAAAATGACCTAAATGTTCGCCTAATGACACAAATGAACTTATTGGATGCACAAGATTGGTTAAAAACCCTAATTGGACAAGAATAAGCACAGGGAGGAGGAAAATGACCTAAATGTTCATCCAATGACACAAACACACATATTGGATGCACGAGATTGCTTAAAACCCTAATTGGACAAGAATAAGACTAGGGAGGACGAAAATGACCTAAATGTTCATCCAATGACACAAATGAACTTATTGGATGCACAAGATTGGTTAAAAACCCTAATTGGACAAGAATAAGCCTAGGGAGGGCGAAAATGACCTAAATGTTCGTCCAATGACACAAACACACCTATTGGATGAACAAGATTGCATAAAAACCCTAATTATACAAGAATAAGACTAGAGAGGACGCAAATGACCTAAATGTTCCTCCAATGACACAAATGAACTTATTGGATGCACAAGGTTGGTTAAAAACCTTAATTGGACAAGAATAAGCCTAGGGAGGATAAAAATGACCTAAATGTTCATTCAATGACACAAATGAACTTATTGGATGCACAAGATTGGTTAAAAACCCTAATTGGACAAGAATAAGCCTAGGGAGGACGAAAATAACCTAAATGTTCCTCCAATGACACAAATGAACTTATTGGATGCACAAGATTTGTTAAAAACCCTAATTGGACAAGAATAAGCCTAGGGAGGACTAAAATAACCTAAATGTTCATCCAATGACACAAATAAACTTATTGGATGCATATGATTGGTTAAAAACCCTAATTGGACAAGAATAAGCCTAGGGAGGACAAAAATGACCTAAATGTTCGTCCGATGACACAAACACACCTATTGGATGCACAAGATTGAATAAAAATCCTAATCGGACAAGAATAAGACTAGCGAGGACGAAAACGACCTAAATGTTCCTCCAATGACACAAACACACCTATTGGATGCACAAGATTGCATAAAAACCCTAATTGGACAAGAAAAAGACTAGGGATGACGAAAATGACCTAAATGTTCCTCCAATGACACAAACACACCTATTGGATGCACAAGATTGCATAAAAACACTAATTGGACAAGAATAAGACTAGGGATGACGAAAATGACCTAAATGTTCCTTCAATGACACAAACACACCTATTGGATGCACAAGATTGCGTAAAAACCCTAATTGGACAAGAATAAGACTAGGGAGGACGAAAATGACCTAAATGTTCCTCCAATGACACAAATGAACTTATTGGATGCACAAGATTGGCTAAAAACCCTAATTGGACAAGAATAAGCCTAAGGAGGACGAAAATGACCTAAATGTTCATCCAATGACACAAATGAACTTATTGGATGCAAAAGATTGGTTAATAACCCTAATTGGACAAGAATAAGCCTAGGGAGGACGAAAACGACCTAAATGTTCATCCAATGACACAAATGAACTTATTGGATGCACAAGATTGGTTAAAAACCCTAATTGGACAAGAATAAGCATAGGGAGGACGAAAATGACCTAAATGTTCATCTAATGACACAAACACACATATTGGATGCACAAGATTGCTTAAAACCCTAATTGGACAAGAATAAGACTAGGGAGGACGAAAATGACCTAAATGTTCATCCAATGACACAAATGAACTTATTGGATGCACAAGATAGGTTAAAAACCCTAATTGGACAAGAATAAGCCTAGGGAGGACGAAAATGACCTAAATGTTCGTCCAATGACACAAACACACCTATTGGATGCACAAGATTGCATAAAAACCCTAATTGGACAAGAATAAGACTAGAGAGGACGCAAATGACCTAAATGTTCCTCCAATGACACAAATGAACTTATTGGATGCACAAGATTAATTAAAAACCCTAATTGGACAAGAATAAGCCTAGGGAGGACGAAAATGACCTAAATGTTCATCCAATGACACAAATGAACTTATTGGATGCACAAGATTGGTTAAAAACCCTAATTGGACAAGAATAAGCCTAGGGAGGACGAAAATGACCTAAATGTTCTTCCAATGACACAAACACACCTACTGGATGCACTAGATTGCATAAAAACCCTAATTGGACAAGAATAAGACTAGGGAGGACAAAAATGAACTAAATGTTCGTCCAATGACACAAACACACCTATTGGATGCACAAGATTGCATAAAAACCCTAATTGGACAAGAATAAGCATAGGGAGGACAAAAATGACCTAAATGTTCGTCCAATGACACAAATGAACTTATTGGATGCACAAGATTGGTTAAAAACCCTAATTGGACAAGAATAAGCCTAGGGAGGACGAAAATGACCTAAATGTTCATCCAATGACACAAATGAACTTATTGGATGCACAAGATTGGTTAAAAACCCTAATTGGACAAGAATAAGCCTAGGGAGGACGAAAATGACCTAAATGTTCGTCCAACGACACAAACACACCTATTGGATACACAAGATTGCATAAAAACCCTAATTGGACAAGAATAAGCCTAGGGAGGATGAAAATGACCTAAATGTTCATCCAATGACACAAATGAACTTATTGGATGCACAAGATTGGTTAAAAACCCTAATTGGACAAGAATAAGCCTAGGGAGAAAGAAAATGACCTAAATGTTCATCCAATGACACAAATGAACTTATTGGATGCACAAGATTGGTTAAAAACCCTAATCGGACAAGAATAAGCCTAGGGAGGACGAAAATGACCTAAATGTTCGTCCAATGACACAAACACACCTATTGGATGCACAAGAATGCATAAAAACCCTAATTGGACAAGAATAAGACTAGGGAGGACGAAAATGACCTAAATGTTCCTCCAATGACACAAACACACCTATTGGATGCACAAGATTGGTTAAAAACCCTAATTGGACAAGAATAAGCCTAGGGAGGACGAAAATGACCTAAATGTTCATCCAATGACACAAATGAACTTATTGGATGCACAAGATTGGTTAAAAACCCTAATTGGACAAGAATAAGGCTAGGGACGACGAAAATGACCTAAATGATCGTCCAATGACACAAACACACCTATTGGATGCACAATATTGCATAAAAACCCTAATTGGACAAGAATAAAACTAGGGAGGACGAAAATGACCTAAATGTTCCTCCAATGACACAAATGAACTTATTGGATGCACAAGGTTGGTTACAAACTCTAAGTGGACAAGATTAAGTCTAGGGAGGACAAACATGACCTAAATGTTCCTCCATTGACACAAATGAACTTATTGGATGCACAAGATTGGCTAAAAACCCTAATTGGACAAGAATAAGCCTAGGGAGGACGAAAATGACCTAAATGTTCATCCAATGACACAAATCAACTTATTGGATGCACATGATTGGTTAAAAACCCTAATTGGACAAGAATAAGCCTAGGGAGGATAAAAATGACCTAAATGTTCGCCTAATGACACAAATGAACTTATTGGATGCACAAGATTGGTTAAAAACCCTAATTGGACAAGAATAAGCACAGGGAGGAGGAAAATGACCTAAATGTTCATCCAATGACACAAACACACATATTGGATGCACGAGATTGCTTAAAACCCTAATTGGACAAGAATAAGACTAGGGAGGACGAAAATGACCTAAATGTTCATCCAATGACACAAATGAACTTATTGGATGCACAAGATTGGTTAAAAACCCTAATTGGACAAGAATAAGCCTAGGGAGGGCGAAAATGACCTAAATGTTCGTCCAATGACACAAACACACCTATTGGATGAACAAGATTGCATAAAAACCCTAATTATACAAGAATAAGACTAGAGAGGACGCAAATGACCTAAATGTTCCTCCAATGACACAAATGAACTTATTGGATGCACAAGGTTGGTTAAAAACCTTAATTGGACAAGAATAAGCCTAGGGAGGATAAAAATGACCTAAATGTTCATTCAATGACACAAATGAACTTATTGGATGCACAAGATTGGTTAAAAACCCTAATTGGACAAGAATAAGCCTAGGGAGGACGAAAATGACCTAAATGTTCATCCAATGACACAAATGAACTTATTGGATGCACAAGATTGGTTAAAAACCCTAATTGGACAAGAATAAGCCTAGGGAGGGCGAAAATGACCTACATGTTCGTCCAATGACACAAACACACCTATTGGATGCACAAGATTGCATAAAAACCCTAATTGGACAAGAATAAGACTAGGGAGGACGAAAATGACCTAAATGTTCCTCCAACGACACAAATGAACTTATTGGATGTACAAGGTTGATTAAAAACCCTAATTGGACAAGAATAAGCCTAGGGAGGACGAAAATGACCTAAATGTTCATCCAATGACACAAATAAACTTATTGGATGCACATGATTGGTTAAAAAGCCTAATTGGACAAGAATAAGCCTAGGGAGGACGAAAATGACCTAAATGTTCATCCAATGACACAAATGAACTTATTGGATGCACAAGATTGGTTAAAAACCCTAATTGGACAAGAATAAGCCTAGGGAGGACGAAAATGACCTAATTGATCATCCAATGACACAAACACACCTATTGGATGAACAAGATTGGTTTAAAACCCTAGTTGGACAAGAATATGCCTAGGGAGGACGAAAATGACCTAATTGATCATCCAATGACACAAATGAACTTATTGGATGCACAAGATTGGTTAAAAACCCTAATTGGAAAAGAAGAAGCCTAGGGAGGAGGAAAATGACCTAAATGTTCCTCCAATGACACAAATGAACTTATTGGATGCACAAGATTGGTTAAAAACCCTAATTGGACAAGAATAAGCCTAGGGAGGACGAAAATGACCTAAATGTTCCTCCAATGACACAAATGAACTTATTGGATGCACATGATTGGTTAAAAACCCTAATTGGACAAGAATAAGCCTAGGGAGGACAAAAATGACCTAAATGTTCGTCCGATGACACAAACACACCTATTGGATGCACAAGATTGAATAAAAATCCTAATCGGACAAGAATAAGACTAGCGAGGACGAAAACGACCTAAATGTTCCTCCAATGACACAAACACACCTATTGGATGCACAAGATTGCATAAAAACCCTAATTGGACAAGAAAAAGACTAGGGATGACGAAAATGACCTAAATGTTCCTCCAATGACACAAACACACCTATTGGATGCACAAGATTGCATAAAAACACTAATTGGACAAGAATAAGACTAGGGATGACGAAAATGACCTAAATGTTCCTTCAATGACACAAACACACCTATTGGATGCACAAGATTGCGTAAAAACCCTAATTGTACAAGAATAAGACTAGGGAGGACGAAAATGACCTAAATGTTCCTCCAATGACACAAATGAACTTATTGGATGCACAAGATTGGCAAAAAACCCTAATTGGACAAGAATAAGCCTAAGGAGGACGAAAATGACCTAAATGTTCATCCAATGACACAAATGAACTTATTGGATGCAAAAGATTGGTTAATAACCCTAATTGGACAAGAATAAGCCTAGGGAGGACGAAAACGACCTAAATGTTCATCCAATGACACAAATGAACTTATTGGATGCACAAGATTGGTTAAAAACCCTAATTGGACAAGAATAAGCATAGGGAGGACGAAAATGACCTAAATGTTCATCTAATGACACAAACACACATATTGGATGCACAAGATTGCTTAAAACCCTAATTGGACAAGAATAAGACTAGGGAGGACGAAAATGACCTAAATGTTCCTCCAATGACACAAATGAACTTATTGGATGCACAAGATTGGCTAAAAACCCTAATTGGACAAGAAAAAGCCTAGGGAGGACGAAAATGACCTAAATGCTCATCCAATGACACAAATGAACTTATTGGATGCACAAGATTTGTTAAAAACCCTAATTGGACAAGAATAAGCCTAGGGAGGACGAAAATGACCTAAATTTTCATCCAATGACACAAATAAACTTATTGGAAGCACATGATTGGTTAAAAACCCTAATTGGACAAGAATAAGCCTAGGGAGGACGAAAATGACCTAAATGTTCGTCCGATGACACAAACACACCTATTGGATGCACAAGATTGAATAAAAACCCTTATTGGACAAGAATAAGACTAGGGATGACGAAAATGACTTAAATGTTCCTCCAATGACACAAACACACCTATTGGATGCACAAGATTGGTTAAAAACCATAATTGGACAACAATAAGCCTAGGGAGGACGAAAATGACCTAAATGTTCGTCCAATGACACAAACACACCTATTGGATGCACAAGATTGCATAAAAACCCTAATTGGACAAGAATAAGACTAGAGAGGACGCAAATGACCTAAATGTTCCTCCAATGACACAAATGAACTTATTGGATGCACAACATTAATTAAAAACCCTAATTGGACAAGAATAAGCCTAGGGAGGACGAAAATGACCTAAATGTTCATCCAATGACACAAATGAACTTATTGGATGCACAAGATTGCATAAAAACCCTAATTGGACAAGAATAAGCCTAGGGAGGGCGAAAATGACCTAAATGTTCGTCCAATGACACAAACACACCTATTGGATGCACAAGATTGCATAAAAACCCTAATTGGACAAGAATAAGCCTAGGGTGGACGAAAATGACCTAAATGTTCATCCAATGACACAAATGAACTTATTGGATGCGCAAGATTGGTTAAAAACCCTAATTGGACAAGAATAAGCCGAGGGAGGGCGAAAATGACCTAAATGTTCGTCCAATGACACAAACACACCTATTGGATGCACAAGATTACATAAAAACCCTAATTGGACAAGAATAAGACTAGGGAGGACGAAAATGCCCTAAATGTTCATCCAATGACACAGACACACATATTGGATGCACAAGATTGCTTAAAACCCTAATTGGGCAAGAATAAGACTAGGGAGGACGAATATGACCTAAATGTTAATCCAATGACACAAATGAACTTATTGGATGCACATTATTGGTTAAAACCCTAATTGGACAAGAATAAGCCTAGGGTGGACGAAAATGACCTAAATGTTCATCCAATGACACAAATGAACTTATTGGATGCACAAGATTGGTTAAAAACCCTAATTGGACAAGAATAAGCCTAGGGAGGGCGAAAATGACCTAAATGTTCATCCAATGCCACAAACACACCTATTGGATGCACAAGATTGGTTAAAAACCCTAATTGGACAAGAATAAGCCTAGGGAGGACGAAAATGACCTAAATGTTCATCCAATGACACAAACACACCTATTGGATGCACAAGATTGGTTAAAAACCCTAATTAGACAAGAATAAGCCTTGGGAGAATGAAAATGACCTAAATGTTCATCCAATGACACAAATGAACTTATTGGATGCACAAGATTGGTTAAAAACCCTAATTGGACAAGAATAAGCCTAGGGTGGACGAAAATGACCTAAATGTTCATCCAATGACACAAACACACCTATTGGATGCAAAAGATTGGTTAGAAACCCTAATAGAACAAGACTAAGCCTAGGGAGGACGAAAATAACCTAAATGTTCATCCAATGACACAAATGAACTTATTTGATGCACAAGATTGCTTAAAAACCCTAATTGGACAAGAATAAGCCTAGGGAGGACGAAAATGACCTAAATGTTCATCCAATGACACAAATGAACTTATTGGATGCACAAGATTGGTTAAAAACCCTAATTGGACAAGAATAAGCCAAGGGAGAACGAAAATGACCTAAATGTTCATCCAATGACACAAACACACCTATTGGATGCACAAGATTGGTTAAAAACCCTAATTGGACAAGAATAAGCCTTGGGAGGAAGAAAATGACCTAAATGTTCATCCAATGACACAAATGAACTTATTGGATGCACAAGATTGGTTAAAAACCCTAATTGGACAAGAATAAGCCTAGGGTGGACGAAAATGACCTAAATGTTCATCCAATGACACAAATGAACTTATTTGATGCACAAGATTGCTTAAAAACCCTAATTGGACAAGAATAAGCCTAGGGAGGACGAAAATGACCTAAATGTTCATCCAATGACTGATTGGATGCACAAGATTGCTTAAAAACCCTAATTGGACAAGATTAAGCCTAGGGAGGACGAAAATGACCTAAATGTTCATCCAATGACACAAACGAACTTATTGGATGCACAAGATTGCTTAAAAACCCTAATTGGACAAGAATAAGCCTTGGGTGGACGAAAATGACCTAAATGTTCATCCAATGACACAAATGAACTTATTGGATGCACAAGATTGGTTAAAAACCCTAATTGGACAAGAATAAGCCTAGGGTGGACGAAAATGACCTAAATGTTCATCCAATGACACAAATGAATTTATTTGATGCACAAGATTGCTTAAAAACCCTAATTGGACAAGATAAGCCTAGGGAGGACGAAAATGACCTAAATGTTCATCCAATGACACAAATGAACTGATTTGATGCACAAGATTGCTTAAAAACCCTAATTGGACAAGAATAAGCCTTGGGAGGACGAAAATGACCTAAATGTTCATCCAATGACACAAACGAACTTATTGGATGCACAAGATTGCTTAAAAACCCTAATTGGACAAGAATAAGCCTTGGGTGGACGAAAATGACCTAAATGTTCATCCAATGACACAAATGAACTTATTGGATGCACAAGATTGGTTAAAAAACTTAATTGGACAAGAATAAGCCTAGGGAGGACGAAAATGACCTAAATGTTCATCCAAGGACACAAATGAACTTATTGGATGCACAAGATTGCTTAAAAACCCTAATTGGACAAGAATAAGCCTAGGGAGGACGAAAATGACCTAAATGTTCATCCAATGACACAAATGAACTTATTGGATGCACAAGATTGGTTAAAAACCCTAATTGGACAAGAATAAGCCTAGGGATGACGAAAATGATCTAAATGTTCATCCAATGACACAAACACACCTATTGGATGCACAAGATTGGTTAAAAACCCTAATTGGACAAGAATAAGCATAGAGAGGACGAAAATGACCTAAATGTTCATCCAATGACACAAATACACCAATTGGATGCACAAGATTGGTTAAAAACCCTAATTGGACAAGAATAAGCCTAGGGAGGACGAAAATGACCTAAATGTTCATCCAATGACACAAATGAACTTATTGGATGCACAAGATTGGTTAAAAACCCTAATTGGACAAGAATAAGCCTAGGGAGGACGAAAATAACCTAAATGTTCATCCAATGACACAAATGAACTTATTGGATGCACAAGATTGGTTAAAAACCCTAATTGTACAAGAATAAGCCTAGGGAGGACGAAAATGACCTAAATGTTCATCCAATGACACAAATGAACTTATTGGATGCACAAGATTGGTTAAAAACCCTAATTGGACAAGAATAAGCCTAGGGAGGACGAAAATGACCTAAATGTTCATCCAATGACACAAATGAACTTATTGGATGCACAAGATTGGTTAAAAACCCTAATTGGACAAGAATAAGCATAGGGAGGACGAAAATGACCTAAATGTTCATCCAATGACACAAACCCACATATTGGATGCACAAGATTGGTTAAAACCCTAATTGGACAAGAATAAGACTATGGAGGACGAAAAAGACCTAAATGTTCCTCCAATGACACAAACACACCTATTGGATGCACAAGATTGCATAAAAACCCTAATTGGACAAGAATAAGACTAGGGAGGACGAAAATGACCTAAATGTTCATCCAATGACACAAATGAACTTATTGGATGCACAAGATTGGTTAAAAACCCTAATTGGACAAGAATAAGCATAGGGAGGACGAAAATGACTTAAACGTTCATCCAATGACACAAACCCACATATTGGATGCACAAGATTGCTTAAAACCCTAATTGGACAAGAATAAGACTAGGGAGGACAAAAATGACCTAAATGTTCATCCAATGACACAAATGAACTTATTGGATGCACAAGATTGGTTAAAAACCCTAATTGGACAAGAATAAGCCTAGGGAGGGCGAAAATGACCTAAATGTTCGTCCAATGACACAAACACACCTATTGGATGAACAAGATTGCATAAAAACCCTAATTATACAAGAATAAGACTAGAGAGGACGCAAATGACCTAAATGTTCCTCCAATGACACAAATGAACTTATTGGATGCACAAGGTTGGTTAAAAACCTTAATTGGACAAGAATAAGCCTAGGGAGGATAAAAATGACCTAAATGTTCATTCAATGACACAAATGAACTTATTGGATGCACAAGATTGGTTAAAAACCCTAATTGGACAAGAATAAGCCTAGGGAGGACGAAAATGACCTAAATGTTCATCCAATGACACAAATGAACTTATTGGATGCACAAGATTGGTTAAAAACCCTAATTGGACAAGAATAAGCCTAGGGAGGGCGAAAATGACCTAAATGTTCGTCCAAAGACACAAACACACCTATTGGATGCACAAGATTGCATAAAAACCCTAATTGGACAAGAATAAGACTAGAGAGGACGCAAATGACCTAAATGTTCCTCCAATGACACAAATGAACTTATTGGATGCACAAGATTAATTAAAAACCCTAATTGGACAAGAATAAGCCTAGGGAGGACGAAAATGACCTAAATGTTCATCCAATGACACAAATGAACTTATTGGATGCACAAGATTGGTTAAAAACCCTAATTGGACAAGAATAAGCCTAGGGAGGGCGAAAATGACCTAAATGTTCGTCCAATGACACAAACACACCTATTGGATGTACAAGATTGCATAAAAACCCTAATTGGACAAGAATAAGACTAGAGAGGACACAAATGACCTAAATGTTCCTCCAATGACACAAATGAACTTATTGGATGCACAAGATTAATTAAAAACCCTAATTGGACAAGAATAAGCCTAGGGAGGACGAAAATGACCTAAATGTTCATCCAATGACACAAATGAACTTATTGGATGCACAAGATTGGTTAAAAACCCTAATTGGACAAGAATAAGCCTAGGGAGGGCGAAAATGACCTAAATGTTCGTCCAATGACACAAACACACCTATTGGATGCACAAGATTGCATAAAAACCCTAATTGGACAAGAATAAGAATAGGGAGGACGAAAATGCCCTAAATGTTCAACCATTGACACAAACACACATATTGGATGCACAAGATTGCTTAAAACCCTAATTGGGCAAGAATAAGACTAGGGAGGACGAATATGACCTAAATGTTCATCCAATGACACAAATGAACTTATTGGATGCACAAGATTGGTTAAAAACCTTAATTGGACAAGAATAAGCCTAGGGATGGCGAAAATGACCTAAATGTTCGTCCAAAGACACAAACACACCTGTTGGATGCACAAGATTGCATAAAAACCCTAATTGGACAAGAATAAGACTAGAGAGGACGCAAATGACCTAAATGTTCCTCCAATGACACAAATGAACTTATTGGATGCACAAGATTAATTAAAAACCCTAATTGGACAAGAATAAGCCTAGGGAGGACGAAAATGACCTAAATGTTCATCCAATGACACAAATAAACTTATTGGATGCACAAGATTGGTTAAAAACCCTAATTGGACAAGAATAAGCCTAGGAAGGGCGAAAATGACCTAAATGTTCGTTCAATGACACAAACACACCTATTGGATGCACAAGATTGCATAAAAACCCTAATTGGACAAGAATAAGACTAGAGAGGACGCAAATGACCTAAATGTTCCTCCAATGACACAAATGAACTTATTGGATGCACAAGGTTGGTTAAAAACCCTAATTGGACAAGAATAAGCCTAGGGAGGATAAAAATGACCTAAATGTTCATCCAATGACACAAATGAACTTATTGGATGCACAAGATTGGTTAAAAACCCTAATTGGACAAGAATAAGCCTAGGGAGGACGAAAATGACCTAAATGTTCATCCAATGACACAAATGAACTTATTGGATGCACAAGATTGGTTAAAAACCCTAATTGGACAAGAATAAGCCTAGGGAGGTCGAAAATGACCTAAATATTCATCCAATGACACAAACACACCTATTGGATGCACAAGATTGCTTAAAAACCCTAATTGGACAAGAATAAGCCTAGGGAGGACGAAAATGACCTAAATGTTCATCCAATGACACAAATGAACTTATTGGATGCACAAGATTGCTTAAAAACCCTAATTGGACAAGAATAAGCCTAGGGAGGATGAAAATGACCTAAATGTTCATCCAATGACACAAACACACCTATTGGATGCACAAGATTGGTTAAAAACCCAAATTGGACAACAATAAGCCTAGGGAGGATGAAAATGACCTAAATGTTCATCTAATGACACAAACACACCTATTGGATGCACAAGATTGGTTAAAAACCCTAATTGCACAAAACTAAGCCTAGTGAGGACGAAAATAACCTAAATGTTCATCCAATGACACAAATGAACTTATTGGATTGACAAGATTGCTTAAAAACCCTAATTGGACAAGAATAAGCCTAGGGAGGACGAAAATGACCTAAATGTTCATCCAATGACACAAATGAACTTATTGGATGCACAAGATTGGTTAAAAACCCTAATTGGACAAGAATAAGCCTTGGGATGACGAAAATGACCTAAATGTTCATCCAATGACACAAATGAACCTATTGGATGCTCAAGAATGGTTAAAAACCCTAATTGGACAAGAATAAGCCTAGGGTGGACGAAAATGACCTAAATGTTTATCCAATGACATAAATGAACTTATTGGATGCACAAGATTGGTTAAAAACCCTAATTGGACAAGAATAAGCCTAGGGAGGACGAAAATGACCTAAATGTTCATCCAATGACACAAACACACCTATTGGATGCACAAGATTGGTTAAAAACCCTAATTGGACAAGAATAAGCCTAGGGAGGACGAAAATGACCTAAATGTTCATCCAATGACACAAATGAACTTATTGGATGCACAAGATTGGTTAAAAACCCTAATTGGACAAGAATAAGCCTAGGGAGGACGAAAATGACCTAAATGTTCATCCAATGACACAAGCACACCAATTGGATGCACAAGATTGGTTAGAAACCCTAATTGGACAAGAATAAACCTAGGGAGGATGAAAATGACCTAAATATTCATCCAATGACACAAATGAACTTATTGGATGCACAAGATTGCTTAAAACCCTAATTGGAAAAGAATAAGCCTAGGGAGGACGAAAATGACCTAAATGTTCATCCAATGACACAAACACACCTATTGGATGCACAAGATTGGTTAGAAACCCTAATTGGACAAGAATAAGCCTAGGGAGGATGAAAACGACCTAAATATTCATCCAATGACACAAATGAACTTATTGGATGCACAAGATTGCTTAAAACCCTAATTGGACAAAAATAAGACTGGGGAGGACGAAAATGACCTAAATGTTAATCCAATGACACAAATGAACTTATTGGATGCACAAGATTGGTTAAAAACCCTAATTGGACAAGAATAAGCCTAGGGAGGACGAAAATGACCTAAATGTTCATCCAATGACACAAATGAACTTATTGGATGCACAAGATTGGTTAAAAACCCTAATTGGACAAGAATAAGCCTAGGGAGGACGAAAATGACCTAATTGTTAATCCAATGACACAAACAAACCTATTGGATGCCCAAGATTGGTTACAAACCATAATTGGTCAAGAATAAGCCTATGGAGGACGAAAATGACCTAAATGTTAATCCAATGACACAAATGAACTTATTGGATGCACAAGATTGGTTAAAAACCCTAATTGGACACGAATAAGCCTAGGGAGGACAAAAATGACCTAAATGTTCATCCAATGACACAAACACACCTATTGGATGCACAAGATTGGTTAGAAACCCTAATTGGACAAGAATAAGCCTAGGGAGGACGAAAATGACATAAATGTTAATCCAATGACACAAATGCACTTATTGGATGCACAAGATTGGTTAAAAACCCTAATTGGACAAGAATAAGCCTAGGGAGGACGAAAATGACCTAAATGTTCATCCAATGACACAAACACACCTATTGGATGCACAAGATTTGTTAGAAACCCTAATTGGACAAGAATAAGCCTAGGGAGGACGAAAATAAACTAAATGTTCATCCAATGACACAAACACACCTATTGGATGCACAAGATTGGTTAGAAACCCTAATTAAATAAGAATAAGCCTAGGGAGGACGAAAATGACCTAAATGTTCATCCAATGACACAAATGAACTTATTGGATGCACAAGATTGGTTAAAAACCCTAATTGGACAAGAATAAGCCTAGGGAGGACGAAAATGACCTAAATGTTCATCCAATGACACAAATGAACTTATTGGATGCACAAGATTGGTTAAAAACCCTAATTGGACAAGAATAAGCCTAGGGTGGGTGAAAATGACCTAAATGTTTATCCAATGACACAAAGGAACTTATAGGATGCACAAGATTGGTTAAAAACCCTAATTGGACAAGAATAAGCCTAGGGAGGACGAAAATGACCTAAATGTTCATCCAATGACACAAATGAACTTATTGGATGCACAAGATTGCTTAAAAACCCTAATTGAACAAGAATAAGCCTAGGGAGGACGAAAAATGACCTAAATGTTTATCCAATGACACAAATGAACTTATTGGATGCACAAGATTGGTTAAAAACCCTAATTGGACAAGAATAAGCCTAGGGAGGACGAAAATGACCTAAATGTTCATCCAATGACACAAACACACCTATTGGATGCACAAGATTGGTTAAAAACCCTAATTGGACAAGAATAAGCGTAGGGAGGACGAAAATGACGTAAATGTTCATCCAATGACACAAATGAACTTATTGGATGCACAAGATTGCTTAAAAACCCTAATTGGACAAGAATAAGCCTAGGGAGGACGAAAATGACCTAAATGTTCATCCAATGACACAAATGAAGTTATTGGATACACAAGATTGGTTAAAAACCCTAATTGGCCAAGAATAAGACTAGGGAGGACGAAAATGACCTAAATGTTCCTCCAATGACACAAATACGCCTGTTGGATGCACAAGATTGGTTAGAAACCCTAATTGAACAAGAATAAGCCTAGGGAGGACGAAAATGACCTAAATGTTCATCCAATGACACAAACACACCTATTGGATGCACAAGACTGGTTAAAAACCCTAACTGGACAAGAATAAGCCTAGGGAGGACAAAAATGACTTAAATCTTAATCCAATGACACAAATGAACTTATTGGATGCACAAGATTTCTTAAAACCCTAATTGGATAAGAATAAGCCTTGGGAGGACGAAAATGACCTAAATGTTCATCCAATGACACAAATTAACTAATTGGATGCAGAAGATTGGTTAAAAACCCTAATTGGACAAGAATAAGCCTTGGGAGGACGAAAATGACCTAAATGTTCATCCAATGACACAAATGAACTTATTGGATGCACAAGATTGCTTAAAAACCCTAATTGGACAAGAATAAGCCTAGGGAGGACGAAAATGACCTAAATGTTCATCCAATGACACAAATGAACTTATTGGATGCACAAGATTGGTTAAAAACCCTAATTGGACAAGAATAAGCCTAGGGTGGACGAAAATGACCTAAATGTTCATCCAATGAAACAAATGAACTTATTGGATTCACAAGATTGCTTAAAAACCCTAATTGGACAAGAATAAGCCTAGGGAGGACGAAAATGACCTAAATGTTCATCCAATGACACAAATAAACTTATTGGATGCACAAGATTGGTTAAAAACCCTAATTGGACAAGAATAAGCCTAGGAAGGGCGAAAATGACCTAAATGTTCGTTCAATGACACAAACACACCTATTGGATGCACAAGATTGCATAAAAACCCTAATTGGACAAGAATAAGACTAGAGAGGACGCAAATGACCTAAATGTTCCTCCAATGACACAAATGAACTTATTGGATGCACAAGGTTGGTTAAAAACCTTAATTGGACAAGAATAAGCCTAGGGAGGATAAAAATGACCTAAATGTTCATTCAATGACACAAATGAACTTATTGGATGCACAAGATTGGTTAAAAACCCTAATTGGACAAGAATAAGCCTAGGGAGGACGAAAATGACCTAAATGTTCCTCCAATGACACAAATGAACTTATTGGATGCACATGATTGGTTAAAAACCCTAATTGGACAAGAATAAGCCTAGGGAGGACAAAAATGACCTAAATGTTCGTCCGATGACACAAACACACCTATTGGATGCACAAGATTGAATAAAAATCCTAATCGGACAAGAATAAGACTAGCGAGGACGAAAACGACCTAAATGTTCCTCCAATGACACAAACACACCTATTGGATGCACAAGATTGCATAAAAACCCTAATTGGACAAGAAAAAGACTAGGGATGACGAAAATGACCTAAATGTTCCTCCAATGACACAAACACACCTATTGGATGCACAAGATTGCATAAAAACACTAATTGGACAAGAATAAGACTAGGGATGACGAAAATGACCTAAATGTTCCTTCAATGACACAAACACACCTATTGGATGCACAAGATTGCGTAAAAACCCTAATTGGACAAGAATAAGACTAGGGAGGACGAAAATGACCTAAATGTTCCTCCAATGACACAAATGAACTTATTGGATGCACAAGATTGGCTAAAAACCCTAATTGGACAAGAATAAGCCTAAGGAGGACGAAAATGACCTAAATGTTCATCCAATGACACAAATGAACTTATTGGATGCAAAAGATTGGTTAATAACCCTAATTGGACAAGAATAAGCCTAGGGAGGACGAAAACGACCTAAATGTTCATCCAATGACACAAATGAACTTATTGGATGCACAAGATTGGTTAAAAACCCTAATTGGACAAGAATAAGCATAGGGAGGACGAAAATGACCTAAATGTTCATCTAATGACACAAACACACATATTGGATGCACAAGATTGCTTAAAACCCTAATTGGACAAGAATAAGACTAGGGAGGACGAAAATGACCTAAATGTTCCTCCAATGACACAAATGAACTTATTGGATGCACAAGATTGGCTAAAAACCCTAATTGGACAAGAAAAAGCCTAGGGAGGACGAAAATGACCTAAATGCTCATCCAATGACACAAATGAACTTATTGGATGCACAAGATTTGTTAAAAACCCTAATTGGACAAGAATAAGCCTAGGGAGGACGAAAATGACCTAAATTTTCATCCAATGACACAAATAAACTTATTGGAAGCACATGATTGGTTAAAAACCCTAATTGGACAAGAATAAGCCTAGGGAGGACGAAAATGACCTAAATGATCGTCCGATGACACAAACACACCTATTGGATGCACAAGATTGAATAAAAACCCTTATTGGACAAGAATAAGACTAGGGATGACGAAAATGACCTAAATGTTCCTCCAATGACACAAACACACCTATTGGATGCACAAGATTGGTTAAAAACCATAATTGGACAACAATAAGCCTAGGGAGGACGAAAATGACCTAAATGTTCGTCCAATGACACAAACACACCTATTGGATGCACAAGATTGCATAAAAACCCTAATTGGACAAGAATAAGACTAGAGAGGACGCAAATGACCTAAATGTTCCTCCAATGACACAAATGAACTTATTGGATGCACAACATTAATTAAAAACCCTAATTGGACAAGAATAAGCCTAGGGAGGACGAAAATGACCTAAATGTTCATCCAATGACACAAATGAACTTATTGGATGCACAAGATTGCATAAAAACCCTAATTGGACAAGAATAAGCCTAGGGAGGGCGAAAATGACCTAAATGTTCGTCCAATGACACAAACACACCAATTGGATGCACAAGATTGCATAAAAACCCTAATTGGACAAGAATAAGCCTAGGGTGGACGAAAATGACCTAAATGTTCATCCAATGACACAAATGAACTTATTGGATGCGCAAGATTGGTTAAAAACCCTAATTGGACAAGAATAAGCCGAGGGAGGGCGAAAATGACATAAATGTTCGTCCAATGACACAAACACACCTATTGGATGCACAAGATTACATAAAAAGCCTAATTGGACAAGAATAAGACTAGGGAGGACGAAAATGCCCTAAATGTTCATCCAATGACACAGACACACATATTGGATGCACAAGATTGCTTAAAACCCTAATTGGGCAAGAATAAGACTAGGGAGGACGAATATGACCTAAATGTTAATCCAATGACACAAATGAACTTATTGGATGCACATGATTGGTTAAAACCCTAATTGGACAAGAATAAGCCTAGGGTGGACGAAAATGACCTAAATGTTCATCCAATGACACAAATGAACTTATTGGATGCACAAGATTGGTTAAAAACCCTAATTGGACAAGAATAAGCCTAGGGAGGGCGAAAATGACCTAAATATTCGTCCAATGACACAAACACACCTATTGGATGCACAAGATTGCATAAAAACCCTAATTGGACAAGAATAAGAATAGGGAGGACGAAAATGCCCTAAATGTTCAACCATTGACACAAACACACATATTGGATGCACAAGATTGCTTAAAACCCTAATTGGGCAAGAATAAGACTAGGGAGGACGAATATGACCTAAATGTTCATCCAATGACACAAATGAACTTATTGGATGCACAAGATTGGTTAAAAACCCTAATTGGACAAGAATAAGCCTAGGGAGGGCGAAAATGACCTAAATGTTCGTCCAAAGACACAAACACACCTGTTGGATGCACAAGATTGCATAAAAACCCTAATTGGACAAGAATAAGACTAGAGAGGACGCAAATGACCTAAATGTTCCTCCAATGACACAAATGAACTTATTGGATGCACAAGATTAATTAAAAACCCTAATTGGACAAGAATAAGCCTAGGGAGGACGAAAATGACCTAAATGTTCATCCAATGACACAAATGAACTTATTGGAAGCACAAGATTGCATAAAAACCCTAATTGGACAAGAATAAGCCTAGGGAGGGCAAAAATGACCTAAATGTTCGTCCAATGACACAAACACACCTATTGGATGCACAAGATTGCATAAAAACCCTAATTGGACAAGAATAAGACTAGAGAGGACGAAAATGACCTAAATGTTCATCCAATGACACAAATGAACTTATTGGATGCGCAAGATTGGTTAAAAACCCTAATTGGACAAGAATAAGCCGAGGGAGGGCAAAAATGACCTAAATATTCGTCCAATGACACAAACACACCTATTGGATGCACAAGATTACATAAAAACCCTAATTGGACAAGAATAAGACTAGGGAGGACGAAAATGCCCTAAATGTTCATCCAATGACACAGACACACATATTGGATGCACAAGATTGCTTAAAACCCTAATTGGGCAAGAATAAGACTAGGGAGGACGAATATGACCTAAATGTTAATCCAATGACACAAATGAACTTATTGGATGCACATGATTGGTTAAAACACTAATTGGACAAGAATAAGCCTAGGGTGGACGAAAATGACCTAAATGTTCATCCAATGACACAAATGAACTTATTGGATGCACAAGATTGGTCAAAAACCCTAATTGGACAAGAATAAGCCTAGGGAGGACAAAAATGACCTAAATGTTCGTCCGATGACACAAACACACCTATTGGATGCACAAGATTGAATAAAAATCCTAATTGGACAAAAATAAGACTAGCGAGGACGAAAACGACCTAAATGTTCCTCCAATGACACAACAACACCTATTGGATGCACAAGATTGCATAAAAACCCTAATTGGACAAGAAAAAGACTAGGGATGACGAAAATGACCTAAAGGTTCCTCCAATGACACAAATGAACTTATTGGATGCACAAGATTTGTTAAAAACCCTAATTGGACAAGAATAAGCCTAGGGAGGACTAAAATAACCTAAATGTTCATCCAATGACACAAATAAACTTATTGGATGCACATGATTGGTTAAAAACCCTAATTGGACAAGAATAAGCCTAGGGAGGACAAAAATGACCTAAATGTTCGTCCGATGACACAAACACACCTATTGGATGCACAAGATTGAATAAAAATCCTAATCGGACAAGAATAAGACTAGCGAGGATGAAAACGACCTAAATGTTCCTCCAATGACACAAACACACCTATTGGATGCACAAGATTGCATAAAAACCCTAATTGGACAAGAATAAGACTAGGGATGACGAAAATGACCTAAATGTTCCTCCAATGACACAAACACACCTATTGGATGCACAAGATTGCATAAAAACACTAATTGGACAAGAATAAGACTAGGGATGACGAAAATGACCTAAATGTTCCTTCAATGACACAAATGAACTTATTGGATGCACAAGATTAATTAAAAACCCTAATTGGACAAGAATAAGACTAGAGAGGACGCAAATGACCTAAATGTTCCTCCAATGACACAAATGAACTTATTGGATGCACAAGGTTGGCTAAAAACCTTAATTGGACAAGAATAAGCCTAGGGAGGATAAAAATGACCTAAATGTTCGTTCAATGACACAAATGAACTTATTGGATGCACAAGAGTGGTTAAACACCCTAATTGGACAAGAATAAGCCTAGGGAGGACGAAAATGACCTAAATGTTCCTCCAATGACTCAAATGAACTTATTGGATGTACAAGATTTGTTAAAAACCCTAATTGGACAAGAATAAGCCTAGGGAGGACTAAAATAACCTAAATGTTCATCCAATGACACAAATAAACTTATTGGATGCACATGATTGGTTAAAAACCCTAATTGGACAAGAATAAGCCTAGGGAGGACAAAAATGACCTAAATGTTCGTCCGATGACACAAACACACCTATTGGATGCACAAGATTGAATAAAAATCCTAATCGGACAAGAATAAGACTAGCGAGGACGAAAACGACCTAAATGTTCCTCCAATGACACAAACACACCTATTGGATGCACAAGATTGCATAAAAACCCTAATTGGACAAGAATAAGACTAGGGATGACGAAAATGACCTAAATGTTCATCCAATGACACAAATGAACTTATTGGATGCAAAAGATTGGTTAATAACCCTAATTGGACAAGAATAAGCCTAGGGAGGACGAAAACGACCTAAATGTTCATCCAATGACACAAATGAACTTATTGGATGCACAAGATTGGATAAAAACCCTAATTGGACAAGAATAAGCCTAGGGAGGGCAAAAATGACCTAAATGTTCGTCCAATGACACAAACACACCTATTGGATGCACAAGATTGCATAAAAACCCTAATTGGACAAGAATAAGACTAGAGAGGACGCAAATGACCTAAATGTTCCTCCAATGACACAAATGAACTTATTGCATGCACAAGGTTGGTTAAAAACCCTAATTGGACAAGAATAATCCTAGGGAGGATAAAAATGACCTAAATGTTCATCCAATGACACAAATGAACTTATTGGATGCACAAGAATGGTTAAAAACCCTAATTGGACAAGAATAAGCCTAGGGAGGACGAAAATGATCTAAATGTTCCTCCAATGACACAAATGAACTTATTGGATGCACAAGATTGGCTAAAAACCCTAATTGGACAAGAAAAAGCCTAGGGAGGACGAAAATGACCTAAATGTTCATCCAATGACACAAATGAACTTATTGGATGTACAAGATTTGTTAAAAACCCTAATTGGACAAGAATAAGCCTAGGGAGGACTAAAATAACCTAAATGTTCAACCAATGACACAAATAAACTTATTGGATGCACATGATTGGTTAAAAACCCTAATTGGACAAGAATAAGACTAGCGAGGACGAAAACGATCTAAATGTTCCTCCAATAACACAAACACACCTATTGGATGCACAAGATTGCATAAAAACCCTAATTGGACAAGAATAAGACTAGGGATGACGAAAATGACCTAAATGTTCCTCCAATGACACAAACACACCTATTGGATGCACAAGATTGCATAAAAACCCAAATTGGACAAGAATAAGACTAGGGATGACGAAAACGACCTAAATGTTCCTCCAATGATACAAACACACCTATTGGATGCACAAGATTGCATAAAAACCCTAATTGGACAAGAATAAGACTAGGGATGACGAAAATGACCTAAATGTTCCTCCAATGACACAAACACACCTATTGGATGCACAAGATTGCATAAAAACCCTAATTGTACAAGAATAAGACTAGGGAGGACGAAAATGACCTAAATGTTCCTCCAATGACACAAATGAACTTATTGGACGCACAAGATTGGCTAAAAACCCTAATTGGAAAAGAATAAGCCTAGGGAGGACGAAAATGACGTAAATGTTCATCCAATGACACAAATGAACTTATTGGATGCACAAGATTGCTTAAAACCCTAATTGGACAAGAATAAGACTAGGGAGGACGAAAATGACCTAAATGTTCCTCCAATGACACAAATGAACTTATTGGATGCACAAGATTGGCTAAAAACCCTAATTGGACAAGAAAAAGCCTAGGGAGGACGAAAATGACCTAAATGCTCAGCCAATGACACAAATGAACTTATTGGATGCACAAGATTTGTTAAAAACCCTAATTGGACAAGAATAAGCCTAGGGAGGACGAAAATGACCTAAATTTTCATCCAATGACACAAATAAACTTATTGGAAGCACATGATTGGTTAAAAACCCTAATTCGACAAGAATAAGCCTAGGGAGGACGAAAATGACCTAAATGTTCGTCCGATGACACAAACACACCTATTGGATGCACAAGATTGAATAAAAACCCTTATTGGACAAGAATAAGACTAGGGATGACGAAAATGACCTAAATGTTCCTGCAATGACACAAACACACCTATTGGATGGACAAGATTTGTTAAAAACCCTAATTGGATAAGAATAAGCCTAGGGAGGACTAAAATAACCTAAATGTTCATCCAATGACACAAATAAACTTATTGGATGCACATGATTGGTTAAAAACCCTAATTGGACAAGAATAAGCCTAGGGAGGACAAAAAGGACCTAAATGTTCGTCCGATGACACAAACACACCTATTGGATGCACAAGATTGTATAAAAATCCTAATTGGACAAAAATAAGACTAGCGAGGACGAAAACGACCTAAATGTTCCTCCAATGACACAAACACACCTATTGGATGCACAAGATTGCATAAAAACCCTAATTGGACAACAAAAAGACTAGGGATGACGAAAATGACCTAAAGGTTCCTCCAATGACACAAATGAACTTATTGGATGCACAAGATTTGTTAAAAACCCTAATTGGACAAGAATAAGCCTAGGTAGGACTAAAATAACCTAAATGTTCATCCAATGACACAAATAAACTTATTGGATGCACATGATTGGTTAAAAACCCTAATTGGACAAGAATAAGCCTAG
>JBBPBR010000133.1:1204728-1241418 GCA_037974775.1 Cicer pinnatifidum | reverse complement strand
TTGTTAAAAACCCTAATTGGACAAGAATAAGCCTAGGTAGGACTAAAATAACCTAAATGTTCATCCAATGACACAAATAAACTTATTGGATGCACATGATTGGTTAAAAACCCTAATTGGACAAGAATAAGCCTAGTGAGGACAAAAATGACCTAAATGTTCGTCCGATGACACAAACACACCTATTGGATGCACAAGATTGAATAAAAATCCTAATCGGACAAGAATAAGACTAGCGAGGACGAAAACGACCTAAATGTTCCTCCAATGACACAAACACACCTATTGGATGCACAAGATTGCATAAAAACCCTAATTGGACAAGAATAAGACTAGGGATGACGAAAATGACCTAAATGTTCCTCCAATGACACAAACAGACCTATTGGATGCACAAGATTGCATAAAAACACTAATTGGACAAGAATAAGAGTAGGGATGACGAAAATGACCTAAATGTTCCTTCAATGACACAAACACACCTATTGGATGCACAAGATTGCGTAAAAACCCTAATTGTACAAGAATAAGACTAGGGAGGACGAAAATGACCTAAATGTTCCTCCAATGACACAAATGAACTTATTGGATGCACAAGATTGGCTAAAAACCCTAATTGGACAAGAATAAGCCTAGGGAGGACGAAAATGACCTAAATGTTCATCCAATGACACAAATGAACTTATTGGATGCAAAAGATTGGTTAATAACCCTAATTGGACAAGAATAAGCCTAGGGAGGACGAAAACGACCTAAATGTTCATCCAATGACACAAATGAACTTATTGGATGCACAAGATTGGATAAAAACCCTAATTGGACAAGAATAAGCCTAGGGAGGGCGAAAATGACCTAAATGTTCGTCCAATGACACAAACACACCTATTGGATGCACAAGATTGCATAAAAACCCTAATTGGACAAGAATAAGACTAGAGAGGACGCAAATGACCTAAATGTTCCTCCAATGACACAAATGAACTTATTGCATGCACAAGGTTGGTTAAAAACCCTAATTGGACAAGAATAATCCTAGGGAGGATAAAAATGACCGAAATGTTCCTCCAATGACACAAACACACCTATTGGATGCACAAGATTGCATAAAAACCCTAATTGGACAAGAATAAGACTAGGGATGACGAAAATGACCTAAATGTTCCTCCAATGACACAAACACACCTATTGGATGCACAAGATTGCGTAAAAACCCTAATTGTACAAGAATAAGACTAGGGAGGACGAAAATGACCTAAATGTTCCTCCAATGACACAAATGAACTTATTGGATGCACAAGATTGGCTAAAAACCCTAATTGGACAAGAATAAGCCTAGGGAGGACGAAAATGACCTAAATGTTCATCCAATGACACAAATGAACTTATTGGATGCACAACATTAATTAAAAACCCTAATTGGACAAGAATAAGCCTAGGGAGGAAGAAAATGACCTAAATGTTCATCCAATGACACAAATGAACTTATTGGATGCACAAGATTGATTAAAAACCCTTATTGGACAAGAATAAGCCTAGGGAGGGCGAAAATGACCTAAATGTTCGTCCAATGACACAAACACACCTATTGGATGCACAAGATTGCATAAAAACCCAAATTGGACAAGAATAAGACTAGAGAGGACGCAAATGACCTAAATGTTCCTCCAATGACACAAATGAACTTATTGGATGCACAAGGTTGGTTAAAAACCTTAATTGGACAAGAATAAGCCTAGGGAGGATAAAAATGACCTAAATGTTCATCCAATGACACAAATGAACTTATTGGATGCACAAGATTGGTTAAAAACCCTAATTGGACAAGAATAAGCCTAGGGAGGACGAAAATGACCTAAATGTTCGTCCAATGACACACACACACCTATTGGATGCACAAGATTGCATAAAAACCCTAATTGGACAAGAATAAGACTAGGGAGGACGAAAATGACCTAAATGTTCCCCCAATGACACAAACACACCTATTGGATGCACAAGATTGCATAAAAACCCTAATTGGACAAGAATAAGACTAGGGAGGACGAAAATGACCTAAATGTTCATCCAATGACACAAATGAACTTATTGGATGCACAAGATTGGTTAAAAACCCTAATTGGACAAGAATAAGCCTAGGGAGGACGAAAATGACCTAAATGTTCGTCCAATGACACAAACACACCTATTGGATGCACAAGATTGCATAAAAACTCTAATTGGACAAGAATAAGACTAGGGGGACGAAAATGACCTAAATGTTCATCCAAGGACACAAATGAACTTATTGGATGCACAAGATTGGTTAAAAACCCTAATTGGACAAGAATAAGCATAGGGAGGACGAAAATGACCTAAACGTTCATCCAATGACACAAATTCACATATTGGATGCACAAGATTGCTTAAAACCCTAATTGGACAAGAATAAGACTAGGGAGGACGAAAATGACCTAAATGTTCATCCAATGACACAAATGAACTTATTGAATGCACAAGATTGGTTAAAAACCCTAATCGGACAAGAATAAGCCCAGGGAGGACGAAAATGACCTAAATGTTCTTCCAATGACACAAACACACCTATTGGATGCACAAGATTGCATAAAAACCCTAATTGGACAAGAATAAGCCTAGGGAGGACGAAAATGACCTAAATGTTCGTCCAATGACACAAACACACCTATTGGATGCACAAGATTGCATAAAAACCCTAATCAGACAAGAATAAGCCTAGGGAGGACGAAAATGACCTAAATGTTCGTCCAATGACACAAACACACCTATTGGATGCACAAGATTGCATAAAAACCCTAATTGGACAAGAATAAGACTAGGGAGGACGAAAATGACCTAAATAATCATCCAATGACACAAATGAACTTATTGGATTCACAAGATTGGTTAAAAACCCTAATTGGACAAGAATAAGCATAGGGAGGACGAAAATGACCTAAATGTTCATCCAATGACACAAACCCACATATTGGACGCACAAGATTGCTTAAAACCCTAATTGGACAAGAATAAGACTAGGGAGGACGAAAATGACCTAAATGTTCATCCAATGACACAAATGAACTTATTGGATGCACAAGATTGGTTAAAAACCCTAATCGGACAAGAATAAGCCTAGGGAGGACGAAAATGACCTAAATGTTCGTCCAATGACACAAACACACCTATTGGATGCACAAGATTGCATAAAAACCCTAATTGGACAAGAATAAGACTAGGGAGGACGTAAATGACCTAAATGTTCCACCAATGACACAAATGAACTTATTGGATGCACAAGGTTGGTAAAAAACCCTAATTGGAAAAGAATAAGCCTAGGGAGGACGAAAATGACCTAAATGTTCATCCAATGACACAAATGAACTTATTGGATGCACAAGATTGGTTAAAAACCCTAATTGGACAAGAATAAGCCTAGGGAGGACGAAAATGACCTAAATGTTCATCCAATGACACAAATGAACTTATTGGATGCACAAGATTGGATAAAAACCCTAATTGGACAAGAATAAGCCTAGGGAGGGCGAAAATGACCTAAATGTTCGTCCAATGACACAAACACACCTATTGGATGCACAAGATTGCATAAAAACCCTAATTGGACAAGAATAAGACTAGAGAGGACGAAAATGACCTAAATTTTCCTCCATTGACACAAATGAACTTATTAGATGCACAAGGTTGGTTAAAAACCCTAATTGGACAAGAATAAGCCTAGGGAGGACGAAAATGACCTAAATGTTCATCCAATGAAACAAATAAACTTATTGGATGCACAAGATTGGTTAAAAACCCTAATTGGACAAGAATAAGCCTAGGGAGGACGAAAATGACCTAAATGTTCATCCAATGACACAAACACACCTATTGGATGCACAAGATTGGTTAAAAACACTAATTAGACAAGAATAAGCCTAGGGAGGACGAAAATGACCTAAATGTTCATCCAATGACACAAATGAACTTATTGGATGCACAAGATTGGTTAAAAACCCTAATTGGACAAGAATAAGCCTAGGGAGGACGAAAATGACCTAAATGTTCGTCCAATGACACAAACACACCTATTGGATGCACATGATTGCATAAAAACCCTAATTGGACAAGATTAAGCCTAGGGAGGACGAAAATGACCTAAATGTGCATCCAATGACACAAATGAACTTATTGGATGCACAAGATTGGTTAAAAACCCTAATTGGACAAGAATAAGCCTAGGGAGGACGAAAATGACCTAAATGTTCGTCCAATGACACAAACACACCTATTGGATCCACAAGATTGCATAAAAACCCTAATTGGACAAGAATAAAACTAAGGAGGACGAAAATGACCTAAATGTTCCTCCAATGACACAAATGAACGTATTGGATGCACAAGATTGGTTAAAAACCTTAATTGGACAAGAATAAGCCTAGGGAGGACGAAAATGACCTAAATGTTCCTCCAATGACACAAATGAACTTATTGGATGCACAAGATTGGCTAAAAACCCTAATTGGACAAGAATAAGCCTAGGGAGGACGAAAATGACCTAAATGTTCATCCAATGACACAAATGAACTTATTGGATGCACAAGATTGGTTAAAAACCCTAATTGGACAAGAATAAGCCTAGGGAGGACGAAAATGACCTAAATGTTCGTCCAATGACACAAACACACCTATTGGATGCACAAGATTGCATAAAAACCCTAATTGGACAAGAATAAACCTAGGGACGACGTAAATGACCTAAATGTTCATCCAATGACAGAAATGAACTTATTGGATGCACAAGATTGGTTAAAAACCCTAATTGGACAAGAATATGCCTAGGGAGGACGAAAATGACCTAAATGTTCCTCCAATGACACAAATGAACTTATTGGATGCACAAGATTGGCTAAAAACCCTAATTGGACAAGAATAAGCCTAGGGAGGACGAAAATGACCTAAATGTTCATCCAATGACACAAATGAACTTATTGGATGCACAAGATTGGTTAAAAACCCTAATTGGACAAGAATAAGCCTAGGGAGGACGAAAATGACCTAAATGTTCGTCCAATGACACAAACACACCTAATGGATGTACAAGATTGCATAAAAACCCGAATTGGACAAGAATAAGACTAGGGAGGACGAAAAATGACCTAAATGTTCCTCCAATGACACAAATGAACTTATTGGATGCACAAGGTTGGTTAAAAACCCTAACTGGACAAGAATAAGCCTAGGGAGGACGAAAATGACCTAAATGTTCATCCAATGACACAAATGAACTTATTGGATGCACAAGATTGGTTAAAAACCCTAATTGGACAAGAATAAGCCTAGGGAGGACGAAAATGACCTAAATGTTCATCCAATGACACAAATGAACTTATTGGATGCACAAGATTGGTTAAAAACCCTAATTGGACAAGAATAAGCCTAGGGAGGACGAAAATGACCTAAATGTTCGTCCAATGACACTAACGCACCTATTGGATGCACAAGATTGGTTAAAAACCCTAATTGGACAAGAATAAGCCTAGGGAGGAAGAAAATGACCTAAATGTTCATCCAATGACACAAATGAACTTATTGGATGCACAAGATTGGTTAAAAACCCTAATTGGACAAGAATAAGCCTAGGGTGGACGAAAATGACCTAAATGTTCATCCAATGACACAAACGAACTTATTGGATGCACAAGATTGGTTAAAAACCCTAATTGGACAAGAATAAGCCTAGGGAGGGCGAAAATGACCTAAATGTTCGTCCAATGACACAAACACACCTATTGGATGCACAAGATTGCATAAAAACCCTAATTGGACAAGAATAAGACTAGAGAGGACGCAAATGACCTAAATGTTCCTCCAATGACACTAATGAACTTATTGGATGCACAAGATTGGTTAAAAACCCTAATTGGACAAGAATAAGTTTAGGGAGGACGAAAACGACCTAAATGTTCATCCAATGACACAAATCAACTTATTGGATGCACATGATTGGTTAAAAACCCTAATTGGACAAGAATAAGCCTAGGGTGGACGAAAATGACCTAAATGTTCATCCAATGACACAAATGAACTTATTGGATGCACAAGATTGGTTAAAAACCCTAATTGGACAAGAATAAGCCTAGGGAGGGCGAAAATGACCTAAATGTTCGTCCAATGACACAAACACACCTATTGGATGAACAAGATTGCATAAAAACCCTAATTATACAAGAATAAGACTAGAGAGGACGCAAATGACCTAAATGTTCCTCCAATGACACAAATGAACTTATTGGATGCACAAGGTTGGTTAAAAACCTTAATTGGACAAGAATAAGCCTAGGGAGGATAAAAATGACCTAAATGTTCATCCAATGACACAAATGAACTTATTGGATGCACAAGATTGGTTAAAAACCCTAATTGGACAAGAATAAGACTAGGGAGGACGAAAATGACCTAAATGTTCCTCCAATGACACAAATGAACTTATTGGATGCACAAGATTTGTTAAAAACCCTAATTGGACAAGAATAAGCCTAGGGAGGACTAAAATAACCTAAATGTTCATCCAATGACACAAATAAACTTATTGGATGCACATGATTGGTTAAAAACCCTAATTGGACAAGAATAAGCCTAGGGAGGACAAAAAGGACCTAAATGTTCGTCCGATGACACAAACACACCTATTGGATGCACAAGATTGAATAAAAATCCTAATCGGACAAGAATAAGACTAGCGAGGACGAAAACGACCTAAATGTTCCTCCAATGACACAAACACACCTATTGGATGCACAAGATTGCATAAAAACCCTAATTGGACAAGAATAAGACTAGGGATGACGAAAATGACCTAAAGGTTCCTCCAATGACACAAATGAACTTATTGGATGCACAAGAATTGTTAAAAACCCTAATTGGACAAGAATAAGCCTAGGTAGGACTAAAATAACCTAAATGTTCATCCAATGACACAAATAAACTTATTGGATGCACATGATTGGTTAAAAACCCTAATTGGACAAGAATAAGCCTAGGGAGGACAAAAATGACCTAAATGTTCGTCCGATGACACAAACACACCTATTGGATGCACAAGATTGAATAAAAATCCTAATCGGACAAGAATAAGACTAGCGAGGACGAAAACGACCTAAATGTTCCTCCAATGACACAAACACACCTATTGGATGCACAAGATTGCATAAAAACCCTAATCGGACAAGAATAAGACTAGCGAGGACGAAAACGACCTAAATGTTCCTCCAATGACACAAACACACCTATTGGATGCACAAGATTGGTTAAAAACCATAATTGGACAACAATAAGCCTAGGGAGGACGAAAATGACCTAAATGTTCGTCCAATGACACAAACACACCTATTGGATGCACAAGATTGCATAAAAACTCTAATTGGACAAGAATAAGCCTAGGTAGGACACAAATGACCTAAATGTTCCTCCAATGACACAAATGAACTTATTAGATGCACAACATTAATTAAAAACCCTAATTGGACAAGAATAAGCCTAGGGAGGACGAAAATGACCTAAATGTTCATCCAATGACACAAATGAACTTATTGGATGCACAAGATTGATTAAAAACCCTAATTGGACAAGAATAAGCCCAGGGAGGGCGAAAATGACCTAAATGTTCGTCCAATGACACAAACACACCTATTGGATGCACAAGATTGAATAAAAACCCTTATTGGACAAGAATAACACTAGGGATGACGAAAATGACCTAAATGTTCCTCCAATGACACAAACACACCTATTGGATTCACAAGATTGGTTAAAAACCATAATTGGACAACAATAAGCCTAGGGATGACGAAAATGACCTAAATGTTCGTCCAATGACACAAACACACCTATTGGATGCACAAGATTGCATAAAAACTCTAATTGGACAAGAATAAGACTAGAGAGGACGCAAATGACCTAAATGTTCCTCCAATGACACAAATGAACTTATTAGATGCACAGCATTAATTAAAAACCCTAATTGGACAAGAATAAGCCTAGGGAGGACGAAAATGACCTAAATGTTCATCCAATGACACAAATGAACTTATTGGATGCACAAGATTGATTAAAAACCCTAATTGGACAAGAATAAGCCTAGGGAGGGCGAAAATGACCTAAATGTTCGTTCAATGACACAAACACACCTATTGGATGCACAAGATTGCATAAAAACCCTAATTGGATAAGAATAAGACTAGAGAGGACGCAAATGACCTAAATGTTCCTCCAATGACACAAATGAACTTATTGGATGCACAAGGTTGGTTAAAAACCTTAATTGGACAAGAATAAGCCTAGGGAGGATAAAAATGACCTAAATGTTCATCCAATGACACAAATGAACTTATTGGATGCACAAGATTGGTTAAAAACCCTAATTGGACAAGAATAAGACTAGGGAGGACGAAAATGACCTAAATGTTCCTCCAATGACACAAATGAACTTATTGGATGCACAAGATTTGTTAAAAACCCTAATTGGACAAGAATAAGCCTAGGGAGGACTAAAATAACCTAAATGTTCATCCAATGACACAAATAAACTTATTGGATGCACATGATTGGTTAAAAACCCTAATTGGACAAGAATAAGCCTAGGGAGGACAAAAATGACCTAAATGTTCGTCCGATGACACAAACACACCTATTGGATGCACAAGATTGAATAAAAATCCTAATTGGACAAAAATAAGACTAGCGAGGACGAAAACGACCTAAATGTTCCTCCAATGACACAAACACACCTATTGGATGCACAAGATTGCATAAAAACCCTAATTGGACAAGAAAAAGACTAGGGATGACGAAAATGACCTAAAGGTTCCTCCAATTAAACAAACACACCTATTGGATGCACAAGATTGCATAAAAACCCTAATTGGACAAGAATAAGCCTAGGGTGGACGAAAATGACCTAAATGTTCATCCAATGACACAAATGAACTTATTGGATGCACAAGATTGGTTAAAAACCCTAATTGGACAAGAATAAGCCGAGGGAGGGCGAAAATGACCTAAATGTTCGTCCAATGACACAAACACACCTATTGGATGCACAAGATTACATAAAAACCCTAATTGGACAAGAATAAGACTAGGGAGGACGAAAATGCCCTAAATGTTCATCCAATGACACAGACACACATATTGGATGCACAAGATTGCTTAAAACCCTAATTGGGCAAGAATAAGACTAGGGAGGACGAATATGACCTAAATGTTAATCCAATGACACAAATGAACTTATTGGATGCACATTATTGGTTAAAACCCTAATTGGACAAGAATAAGCCTAGGGTGGACGAAAATGACCTAAATGTTCATCCAATGACACAAATGAACTTATTGGATGCACAAGATTGGTTAAAAACCCTAATTGGACAAGCATAAGCCTAGGGAGGGCGAAAATGACCTAAATGTTCGTCCAATGACACAAACACACCTATTGGATGCACAAGATTGCTTAAAACCCTAATTGGGCAAGAATAAGACTAGGGAGGACGAATATGACCTAAATGTTAATCCAATGACACAAATGAACTTATTGGATGCACATTATTGGTTAAAACCCTAATTGGACAAGAATAAGCCTAGGGAGGACGAATATGACCTAAATGTTCATCCAATGACACAAATGAACTTATTGGATGCACAAGATTGGTTAAAAACCCTAATTGGACAAGAATAAGCCTAGGGAGGGCGAAAATGACTTAAATGTTCGTCCAAAGACACAAACACACCTTTTGGATGCACAAGATTGCATAAAAACCCTAATTGGACAAGAATAAGATTAGAGAGGACGCAAATGACCTGAATGTTCCTCCAATGACACAAATGAACTTATTGGATGCACAAGATTAATTAAAAACCCTAATTGGACAAGAATAAGACTACAGAGGACGCAAATGACCTAAATGTTCCTCCAATGACACAAATGAACTTATTGGATGCACAAGGTTGGTTAAAAACCTTAATTGGACAAGAATAAGCCTAGGGAGGATAAAAATGACCTAAATGTTCGTTCAATGACACAAATGAACTTATTGGATGCACAAGAGTGGTTAAAAACCCTAATTGGACAAGAATAAGCCTAGGGAGGACGAAAATGACCTAAATGTTCCTCCAATGACACAAATGAACTTATTGGATGCACAAGATTTGTTAAAAACCCTAATTGGACAAGAATAAGCCTAGGGAGGACTAAAATAACCTAAATGTTCATCCAATGACACAAATAAACTTATTGGATGCACATGATTGGTTAAAAACCCTAATTGGACAAGAATAAGCCTAGGGAGGACAAAAATAACCTAAATGTTCGTCCGATGACACAAACACACCTATTGGATGCACAAGATTGAATAAAAATCCTAATCGGACAAGAATAAGACTAGCGAGGACGAAAACGACCTAAATGTTCCTCCAATGACACAAACACACCTATTGGATGAACAAGATTGCATAAAAACCCTAATTGGACAAGAATAAGACTATGGATGACGAAAATGACCTAAATGTTCCTCCAATGACACAAACACACCTATTGGATGCACAAGATTGCATAAAAACACTAATTGGACAAGAATAAGACTAGGGATTACGAAAATGACCTAAATGTTCCTCCAATGACACAAACACACCTATTGGATGCACAAGATTGCGTAAAAACCCTAATTGTACAAGAATAAGACTAGGGAGGACGAAAATGACCTAAATGTTCCTCCAATGACACAAATGAACTTATTGGATGCACAAGATTGGCTAAAAACCCTAATTGGACAAGAATAAGCCTAGGGAGGACGAAAATGACCTAAATGTTCATCCAATGACACAAATGAACTTATTGGATGCAAAAGATTGGTTAATAACCCTAATTGGACAAGAATAAGCCTAGGGATGACGAAAACGACCTAAATGTTCATCCAATGACACAAATGAACTTATTGGATGCACAAGATTGGTTAAAAACCCTAATTGGACAAGAATAAGCCTAGGGAGGGCGAAAATGACCTAAATGTTCGTCCAATGACACAAACACACCTATTGGATGCACAAGATTGCATAAAAACCCTAATTGGACAAGAATAAGACTAGAGAGGCACAAATGACCTAAATGTTCCTCCAATGACACAAATGAACTTATTGCATGCACAAGGTTGGTTAAAAACCCTAATTGGACAAGAATAAGCCTAGGGAGGATAAAAATGACCTAAATGTTCATCCAATGACACAAATGAACTTATTGGATGCATAAGAATGGTTAAAAACCCTAATTGGACAAGAATAAGCCTAGGGAGGACGAAAATGATCTAAATGTTCCTCCAATTACACAAATGAACTTATTGGATGCACAAGATTGGCTAAAAACCCTAATTGGACAAGAAAAAGCCTAGGGAGGACGAAAATGACCTAAATGTTCATCCAATGACACAAATGAACTTATTGGATGTACAAGATTTGTTAAAAACCCTAATTGGACAAGAATAAGCCTAGGGAGGACTAAAATAACCTAAATGTTCAACCAATGACACAAATAAACTTATTGGATGCACATGATTGGTTAAAAACCCTAATTGGACAAGAATAAGACTAGCGAGGACGAAAACGATCTAAATGTTCCTCCAATAACACAAACACACCTATTGGATGAACAAGATTGCATAAAACCCTATTTGGAAAAGAATAAGACTAGGGATGACGAAAATGACCTAAATGTTCCTCCAATGACACAAACACACCTATTGGATGCACAAGATTGCATAAAAACCCTAATTGGACAAGAATAAGACTAGGGATGACGAAAATGACCTAAATGTTCCTCCAATGACACAAACACACCTATTGGATGCACAAGATTGCATAAAAACCCAAATTGGACAAGAATAAGACTAGGGATGACGAAAACGACCTAAATGTTCCTCCAATGACACAAACACACCTATTGGATGCACAAGATTGCATAAAAACCCTAATTGGACAAGAATAAGACTAGGGATGACGAAAATGACCTAAATGTTCCTCCAATGACACAAACACACCTATTGGATGCACAAGATTGCATAAAAACCCTAATTGTACAAGAATAAGACTAGGGAGGACGAAAATGACCTAAATGTTCCTCCAATGACACAAATGAACTTATTGGATGCACAAGATTGGCTAAAAACCCTAATTGGAAAAGAATAAGCCTAGGGAGGACGAAAATGACCTAAATGTTCATCCAATGACACAAATGAACTTATTGGATGCACAAGATTGGTTAATAACCCTAATTGGACAAGAATAAGCCTAGGGAGGGCGAAAATGACCTAAATGTTCGTCCAATGACACAAACACACCTATTGGATGCACAAGATTGCATAAAAACCCTAATTGGACAAGAATAAGACTAGGGAGGACGAAAATGCCCTAAATGTTCATCCATTGACACAAACACACATATTGGATGCACAAGATTGCTTAAAACCCTAATTGGGCAAGAATAAGACTAGGGAGGACGAATATGACCTAAATGTTCATCCAATGACACAAATGAACTTATTGGATGCACAAGATTGGTTAAAAACCCTAATTGGACAAGAATAAGCCTAGGGAGGGCGAAAATGACTTAAATGTTCGTCCAAAGACACAAACACACCTATTGGATGCACTAGATTGCATAAAAACCCTAATTGAACAAGAATAAGATTAGAGAGGACGCAAATGACCTGAATGTTCCTCCAATGACACAAATGAACTTATTGGATGCACAAGATTGGCTAAAAACCCTAATTGGACAAGAATAAGCCTAGGGAGGACGAAAATGACCTAAATGTTCATCCAATGACACAAATGAACTTATTGGATGCACAAGATTGGTTAATAACCCTAATTGGACAAGAATAAGCCTAGGAAGGACGAAAATGACCTAAATGTTCATCCAATGACACAAATACACCTATTGGATGCACAAGATTGCATAAAAACCCTAATTGGACAAGAATAAGACTAGGGAGGACGGAAATGACCTAAATGTTTATCCAGTGACACAAACACACCTATTGGATTCACAAGATTGGTTAAAAACCCTAATTCGACAAGAATAAGCCTAGGGAGGACGAAAACGACCTAAATGTTCGTCCAATGACACAAACACACCTATTGGATGCACTAGATTGCATAAAAACCCTAATTCGACAAGAATAAGACTAGGGAGGACGAAAATGATCTAAATGTTCCTCCAATGACACAAATGAACTTATTGGATGCACAAGATTGGCTAAAAACCCTAATTGGACAAGAAAAAGCCTAGGGAGGACGAAAATGACCTAAATGTTAATCCAATGACACAAATGAACTTATTGGATGCACAAGATTTGTTAGAAACCCTAATTGGACAAGAATAAGCCTAGGGAGGACGAAAATGACCTAAATGTTCCTCCAATGACACAAATGAACTTATTGGATGCACAAGATTGGTTAATAACCCTAATTGGACAAGAATAAGCCTAAGGAGGACGAAAATGACCAAAATGTTCATCCAATGACACAAGCACACCTATTGGATGCACAAGATTGCATAAAAACCTAATTGGACAAGAATAAGACTAGGGATGACGAAAATGACCTAAATGTTCCTCCAATGACACAAACACACCTATTGGATGCACAAGATTGCATAAAAACCCTAATTGGACAAGAATAAGACTAGGGATGACGAAAATGACCTAAATGTTCCTCCAATGACACAAACACACCTATTGGATGCACAAGATTGCATAAAAACCCTAATTGGACAAGAATAAGACTAAGGAGGACGGAAATGACCTAAATGTTCATACAATGACACAAAGCAACTTATTGGATGCACATGATTGGTTAAAAACCCTAATTGGACAAGAATAAGCATAGGGAGGACGAAAATGACCTAAATGTTCGTCTAATGACACAAATGAACTTATTGGATGCACAAGATTGGTTAAAAACCCTAATTGGACAAGAATAAGCGTAGGGAGGAAGAAAATGACCGAAATGTTCCTCCAATGACACAAACAAACCTATTGGATGCACAAGATTGCATAAAAACCCTAATTGGACAAGAATAAGACTAGGGAGGACGAAAATGACCTAAATGTTCATCCAATGACACAAATGAACTTATTGGATGCACAAGATTGGTTAAAAACCCTAATTGGACAAGAATAAGCATAGGGAGGACGAAAATGACCTAAATGTTCATCCAATGACACAAACACACGTATTGGATGCACAAGATTGCTTAAAACCATAATTGGACAAAAATAAGACTAGGGAGGACGAAAATGACCTAAATGTTCATCCAATGACACAAACACACATATTGGATGCACAAGATTGCTTAAAACCCTAATTGGGCAAGAATAAGACTAGGGAGGACGAAAATGACCTAAATGTTCATCCAATGACACAAATGAACTTATTGGATGCACAAGATTGGTTAAAACCCCTAATTGGACAAGAATAAGACTAGGGATGACAAAAATGACCTAAATGTTCCTCCAATGACACAAACACACCTATTGGATGCACAAGATTGCATAAAAACCCTAATTGTACAAGAATAAGACTAGGGACGACGAAAATGACCTAAATGTTCCTCCAATGACACAAATGAACTTATTGGATGCACAAGATTGGCTAAAAACCCTAATTGGATAAGAAAAAGCCTAGGGAGGACGAAAATGACCTAAATGTTCATCCAATGACACAAATGAACTTATTGGATGCACAAGATTGCATTAAAACCTAATTGGACAAGAATAAGACTAAGGAGGACGAAAATGACCTAAATGTTCCTCCAATGACACAAATGAACTTATTGGATGCACAAGATTGGTTAATAACCCTAATTGGACAAGAATAAGCCTAAGGAGGACGAAAATGACCAAAATGTTCATCCAATGACACAAGCACACCTATTGGATGCACAAGATTGCATAAAAACCTAATTGGACAAGAATAAGACTAGGGATGACGAAAATGACCTAAATGTTCCTCCCATGACACAAACACACCTATTGGATGCACAAGATTGCATAAAAACCCAAATTGGACAAGAATAAGACTAGGGATGACGAAAATGACCTAAATGTTCCTCCAATGACACAAACACACCTATTGGACGCACAAGATTGCATAAAAACCTTAATTGTACAAGAATAAGACTAGGGAGGACGAAAATGACCTAAATGTTCCTCCAATGACACAAATGAACTTATTGGATGCACAAGATTGGCTAAAAACCCTAATTGGACAAGAATAAGCCTAGGGAGGACGAAAATGACCTAAATGTTCATCCAATGACACAAATGAACTTATTGGATGCACAAGATTGGTTAATAACCCTAATTGGACAAGAATAAGCCTAGGGAGGACGAAAATGACCTAAATGTTCATCCAATGACACAAACACACCTATTGGATGCACAAGATTGCATAAAAACCCTAATTGGACAAGAATAAGACTAGGGAGGACGGAAATGACCTAAATGTTTATCCAGTGACACAAACACACCTATTGGATTCACAAGATTGGTTAAAAACCCTAATTCGACAAGAATAAGCCTAGGGAGGACGAAAACGACCTAAATGTTCGTCCAATGACACAAACATACCTATTGGATGCACTAGATTGCATAAAAACCCTAATTCGACAAGAATAAGACTAGGGAGGACGAAAATGACCTAAATGTTCCTCCAATGACACAAAGGAACTTATTGAATGCACAAGATTGACTAAAAACCCTAATTGGACAAGAATAAGCCTAGGGAGGACGAAAATGACCTAAATGTTCATCCAATGACATAGATGAACTTATTGGATGCACAAGATTGGTTAAAAACCCTAATTGGACAAGAATAAGCCTAGGGAGGACGAAAATGACCTAAATGTTCATACAATGACACAAAGCAACTTATTGGATGCACATGATTGGTTAAAAACCCTAATTGGACAAGAATAAGCCTAGGGAGGACGAAAATGACCTAAATGTTCGTCTAATGACACAAATGAACTTATTGGATGCACAAGATTGGTTAAAAACCCTAATTGGACCAGAATAAGCCTAGGGAGGGCGAAAATGACCTAAATGTTCGTCCAATGACACAAACACACCTATTGGATGCACAAGATTGCATAAAAACCCTAATTGGACAAGAATAAGACTAGAGAGGATGCAAATGACCTAAATGTTCCTCCAATGACACAAATGAACTTATTGTATGCACAAGGTTGGTTAAAAACCCTAATTGGACAAGAATAAGCCTAGGGAGGATAAAAGTGACCTAAATGTTCATCCAATGACACAAATGAACTTATTGGATGCACAAGAATGGTTAAAAACCCTAATTGGACAAGAATAAGCCTAGGGAGGACCAAAATGATCTAAATGTTCCTCCAATGACACAAATGAACTTATTGGATGCACAAGATTGGCTAAAAACTCTAATTGGACAAGAAAAAGCCTAGGGAGGACGAAAATGACCTAAATGTTCATCCAATGACACAAATGAACTTATTGGATGCACAAGATTTGTTAAAAACCCTAATTGGACAAGAATAAGCCTAGGGAGGACTAAAATAACCTAAATGTTCAACCAATGACACAAATAAACTTATTGGATGCACATGATTGGTTAAAAACCCTAATTGGACAAGAATAAGACTAGCGAGGACGAAAACGATCTAAATGTTCCTCCAATAACACAAACACACCTATTGGATGCACAAGATTGCATAAAACCCTAATTGGACAAGAAAAAGACTAGGGATGACGAAAATGACCTAAATGTTCCTCCAATGACACAAACACACCTATTGGATGCACAAGATTGCATAAAAACCCAAATTGGACAAGAATAAGACTAGGGATGACGAAAACGACCTAAATGTTCCTCCAATGACACAAACACACCTATTGGATACACAAGATTGCATAAAAACCCTAATTGGACAAGAATAAGACTAGGGATGACGAAAATGACCTAAATGTTCCTCCAATGACACAAACACACCTATTGGATGCACAAGATTGCATAAAAACCCTAATTGTACAAGAATAAGACTAGGGAGGACGAAAATGACCTAAATGTTCCTCCAATGACACAAATGAACTTATTGGATGCACAAGATTGGTTAAAAACCCTAATTGGACAAGAATAAGCCTAGGGAGGACGAAAATGACCTAAATGTTCCTCCAATGACACAAACACACCTATTGAATGCACAAGATAGCATAAAAACCCTAATTGGACAAGAATAAGACTAGGGATGACGAAAACGACCTAAATGTTTCTCCAATGACACAAACACACCTATTGGATGCACAAGATTGCATAAAAACCCTAATTGGACAAGAATAAGACTAGGGATGACGAAAATGACCTAAATGTTCCTCCAATGACACAAACACACCTATTGGATGCACAAGATTGCATAAAAACCCTAATTGTACAAGAATAAGACTAGGGAGGACGAAAATGACCTAAATGTTCCTCCAATGACACAAATGAACTTATTGGATGCACAAGATTGGCTAAAAACCCTAATTGGAAAAGAATAAGCCTAGGGAGGACGAAAATGACCTAAATGTTCATCCAATGACACAAATGAACTTATTGGATGCACAAGATTTGTTAATAACCCTAATTGGACAAGAATAAGCCTAGGGAGGACGAAAATGATCTAAATGTTCCTCCAATGACACAAATGAACTTATTGGATGCACAAGATTGGCTAAAAACCCTAATTGGACAAGAAAAAGCCTAGGGAGGACGAAAATGACCTAAATGTTCATCCAATGACACAAATGAACTTATTGGATGCACAAGATTTGTTAAAAACCCTAATTGGACAAGAATAAGCCTAGGGAGGACTAAAATAACCTTAATGTTCAACCAATGACACAAATAAACTTATTGGATGCACATGATTGGTTAAAAACCCTAATTGGACAAGAATAAGACTAGCGAGGACGAAAACGATCTAAATGTTCCTCCAATAACACAAACACACCTATTGGATGCACAAGATTGCATAAAACCCTAATTGGACAAGAATAAGACTAGGGATGACGAAAATGACCTAAATGTTCCTCCAATGACACAAACACACCTATTGGATGCACAAGATTGCGTAAAAACCCTAATTGGACAAGAATAAGACTAGGGATGACGAAAATGACCTAAATGTTCTTCTAATGACACAAACACACCTATTGGATGCACAAGATTGCATAAAAACCCTAATTGGACAAGAATAAGACTAGGGAGGACGGAAATGACCTAAATGTTCATACAATGACACAAAGCAACTTATTGGATGCACATGATTGGTTAAAAACCCTAATTGGACAAGAATAAGCCTAGGGAGGACGAAAATGACCTAAATGTTCGTCTAATGACACAAATGAACTTATTAGATGCACAAGATTGGTTAAAAACCCTAATTGGACAAGAATAAGCCTAGGGAGGACGAAAATGACCTAAATGTTCGTACAATGACACAAAGCAACTTATTGGATGCACATGATTGGTTAAAAACCCTAATTGGACAAGAATAAGCCTAGGGAGGACGAAAATGACCTAAATGTTCGTCTAATGACACAAATGAACTTATTGGATGCACAAGATTGGTTAAAAACCCTAATTGGACAAGAATAAGCCTAGGGAGGACAAAAATGACCTAAATGTTTGTCCAATGACACAAACACACCTATTGGATGCACAAGATTGCATAAAAACCCTAATTGGACAAGAATAAGACTAGGGAGGACGAAAATGACCTAAATGTTCCTCCAATGACACAAACACACCTATTGGAAGCACAAGATTGCATAAAAACCCTAATTGGACAAGAATAAGACTAGGGAGGACGAAAATGACCTAAATGTTCCTCCAATGACACAAATGAACTTATTGGATGCACAAGATTGGTTAAAAACCCTAATTGGACAAGAATAAGCCTAGGGAGGACGAAAATGACCTAAATGTTCGTCCAATGACACAAACACACCTATTGGATGCACAAGATTGCATAAAAACCCTAATTTGATAAGAATAAAACTAGGGAGGACGAAAATGACCTAAATGTTCATCCAATGACACAAACACACCTAATAGGACAAGAATAAGACTTGGGAGGACGAAAATGACCTAAATGTTCATCCAATGACACAAATGAACTTATTGGATGCACAAGATTGGTTAAAAACCCTAATTGGACAAGAATAAGCCTAGGGAGGACGAAAATGACCTAAATGTTCGTCCAATGACACAAACACACCTATTGGATGCACAAGATTGCATAAAAACCCTAATTAGACAAGAATAAGACTAGGGAGGACGAAAATGACCTAAATGTTCCTCCAATGACACAAACACACCTATTGGATGCACAAGATTGCATAAAAACCCTAATTCGACAAGAATAAGACTAGGGAGGACGAAAATGACCTAAATGTTCATCCAATAACACAAATGAACTTATTGGATCCACAAGATTGCTTAAAACCCTAATTGGACAAGAATAAGACTAGGGAGGACGAAAATGACCTAAATGTTCATCCAATGACACAAATGAACTTATTGGATGCACAAGATTGGTTAAAAACCCTAATTGGACAAGAATAAGCCTAGGGAGGACGAAAATGACCTAAATGTTCGTCCAATGACACAAACACACCTATTGGATGCACAAGATTGCATAAAAACCCTAATTGGACAAGAATAAGACTAGGAAGGACGAAAATGACCTAAATGTTCGTCCAATGACACAAATGAACTTATTGGATGCACAAGATTGGTTAAAAACCCTAATTGGACAAGAATAAGCATAGAGAGGACGAAAATGACCTAAACGTTCATCCAATGACACAAACCCACATATTGGATGCACAAGATTGCTTAAAACCCTAATTGGACAAGAATAAGACTAGGGAGGACGAAAATGACCTAAATGTTCATCCAATGACACAAATGAACTTATTGGATGCACAAGATTGGTTAAAAACCCTAATTGGACAAGAATAAGCCTAGGGAGGACGAAAATGACCTAAATGTTCGTCCAATGACACAAACACACCTATTGGATGCACAAGATTGCATAAAAACCCTAATTGGACAAGAATAAGACTAGGGATGACGAAAATGACCTAAATGTCCATCCAATGACACAAATGAACTTATTGGATGCACAAGATTGGTTAAAAACCCTAATTGGACAAGAATAAGCCTAGGGAGGACGAAAATGACCTAAATGTTCGTCCAATGACACAAACACACCTATTGGATGCACAAGATTGCATAAAAACCCTAATTGGACAAGAATAAGCCTAGGGAAAACGAAAATGACCTAAATGTTCATCCAATGACACAAATGAACTTATTGGATGCACAAGATTGGTTAAAAACCCTAATTGGACAAGAATAAGCATAGGGAGGACGAAAATGACCTAAATGTTCATCCAATGACACAAACACACGTATTGGATGCACAAGATTGCTTAAATCCCTAATTGGACAAAAATAAGACTAGGGAGGACGGAAATGACCTAAATGTTCCTCCAATGACACAAACACACCTATTGGATGCACAAGATTGCATAAAAACCCAAATTGGACAAGAATAAGACTAGGGATGACGAAAACGACCTAAATGTTCCTCCAATGACACAAACACACCTATTGGATGCACAAGATTGCATAAAAACCCTAATTGGACAAGAATAAGACTAGGGATGACGAAAATGACCTAAATGTTCCTCCAATGACACAAACACACCTATTGGATGCACAAGATTGCATAAAAACCCTAATTGTACAAGAATAAGACTAGGGAGGACGAAAATGACCTAAATGTTCCTCCAATGACACAAATGAACTTATTGGATGCACAAGATTGGTTAAAAACCCTAATTGGACAAGAATAAGCCTAGGGAGGACGAAAATGACCTAAATGTTCCTCCAATGACACAAACACACCTATTGGATGCACAAGATTGCATAAAAACCCTAATTGGACAAGAATAAGACTAGGGATGACGAAAATGACCTAAATGTTCCTCCAATGACACAAACACACCTATTGGATGCACAAGATTGCATAAAAACCCTAATTGGACAAGAATAAGACTAGGGAGGACGGAATTGACCTAAATGTTCATACAATGACACAAAGCAACTTATTGGATGCACATGATTGGTTAAAAACCCTAATTGGACAAGAATAAGCATAGGGAGGACGAAAATGACCTAAATGTTCGTCTAATGACACAAATGAACTTATTGGATGCACAAGATTGGTTAAAAACCCTAATTGGACAAGAATAAGCATAGGGAGGACGAAAATGACCTAAATGTTCATCCAATGACACAAACACACGTATTGGATGCACAAGATTGCTTAAATCCCTAATTGGACAAAAATAAGACTAGGGAGGACGGAAATGACCTAAATGTTCCTCCAATGACACAAACACACCTATTGGATGCACAAGATTGCATAAAAACCCAAATTGGACAAGAATAAGACTAGGGATGACGAAAACGACCTAAATGTTCCTCCAATGACACAAACACACCTATTGGATGCACAAGATTGCATAAAAACCCTAATTGGACAAGAATAAGACTAGGGATGACGAAAATGACCTAAATGTTCCTCCAATGACACAAACACACCTATTGGATGCACAAGATTGCATAAAAACCCTAATTGTACAAGAATAAGACTAGGGAGGACGAAAATGACCTAAATGTTCCTCCAATGACACAAATGAACTTATTGGATGCACAAGATTGGTTAAAAACCCTAATTGGACAAGAATAAGCCTAGGGAGGACGAAAATGACCTAAATGTTCCTCCAATGACACAAACACACCTATTGAATGCACAAGATAGCATAAAAACCCTAATTGGACAAGAATAAGACTAGGGATGACGAAAACGACCTAAATGTTTCTCCAATGACACAAACACACCTATTGGATGCACAAGATTGCATAAAAACCCTAATTGGACAAGAATAAGACTAGGGATGACGAAAATGACCTAAATGTTCCTCCAATGACACAAACACACCTATTGGATGCACAAGATTGCATAAAAACCCTAATTGTACAAGAATAAGACTAGGGAGGACGAAAATGACCTAAATGTTCCTCCAATGACACAAATGAACTTATTGGATGCACAAGATTGGCTAAAAACCCTAATTGGAAAAGAATAAGCCTAGGGAGGACGAAAATGACCTAAATGTTCCTCCAATGACACAAATGAACTTATTGGATGCACAAGATTGGCTAAAAACCCTAATTGGACAAGAATAAGACTAGGGAGGACAAAAATGACCTAAATGTTCATCCAATGACACAAACACACCTATTGGATGCACAAGATTACAAAAAAACTCTAATTGGACAAGAATAAGACTAGGGAGGACGAAGATGACCTAAATGTTCCTCCAATGACACAAATGAACTTATTGGATGCACAAGATTGGCTAAAAACCCTAATTGGACAAGAATAAGCCTAGGGAGGACGAGAATGACCTAAATGTTCCTCCAATGACACAAATGAACTTATTGGATGCACAAGATTGGCTAAAAACCCTAATTGGACAAGAATAAGCCTAGGGAGGACGAGAATGACCTAAATGTTGGTCCAATGACACAAATGAACTTATTGGATGCACAAGATTGGTTAAAAACCCTAATTGGACAAGAATAAGCCTAGGGAGGACGAAAATGACCTAAATGTTCCTCCAATGACACAAATGAACTTATTGGATGCACAAGATTGGTTAAAAACCCTAATCGGACAAGAATAAGCATAGGGAGGACGAAAATGACCTAAATGTTCATCCAATGACACAAATCAACTTATTGGATGCACATGATTGGTTAAAAACCCTAATTGGACAAGAATAAGCCTAGGGAGGACGAAAATGACCTAAATGTTTGTCTAATGACACAAATGAACTTATTGGATGCACAAGATTGGTTAAAAACCCTAATTGGACAAGATAAAGCCTAGGGAGGGCGAAAATTACCTAAATTTTCAACCAATGACACAAACACACCTATTGGATGCACAAGTTTGCATAAAAACCCTAATTGGACAAGAATAAGACTAGGGAGGACGAAAATGACCTAAATGTTCCTCCAATGACACAAACACACCTATTGGATGCACAAGATTGGTTAAAAACCCTAATTGAACAAGAATAAGCCTAGGGAGGACGAAAATGACCTAAATGTTCCTCCAATGACACAAATGAACTTATTGGATGCACAAGGTTGGTTAAAAACCCTAATTGGACAAGAATGAGCCTAGGGAGGGCGAAAATGACCTAAATGTTCGTCCAATGACACAAACACACCTATTGGATGCACAAGATTGCATAAAAACCCTAATTGGACAAGAATAAGCCTAGGGAGGACAAAAATGACCTAAATGTTCATCCAATGACACAAATGAACTTATTGGATGCACAAGATTTGTTAAAAACCCAAATTGGACAAGAATAAGCCTCGGGAGGACGAGAATGACCTAAATGTTCATCCAATGACACAAATCAACTTATTGGATGCACATGATTGGTTAAAAACCCTAATTGGACAAGAATAAGCCTAGGGAGGACGAAAATGACCTAAATGTTCGTCCAATGACACAAACACACCTATTGGATGCACAAGATTGCATAAAAACCCTAATTGGACAAGAATAAGACTAGGGAAGACGAAAATGACCTAAATGTTCCTCCAATGACACAAATGAACTTATTGGATGCACAAGATTGGTTAAAAACCCTAATTGGACAAGAATAAGCCTAGGGAGGACGAAAATGACCTAAATGTTCCTCCAATGACACAAATGAACTTATTGGATGCACAAGATTGGTTAAAAACCCTAATCGGACAAGAATAAGCATAGGGAGGACGAAAATGACCTAAATGTTCATCCAATGACACAAATCAACTTATTGGATGCACATGATTGGTTAAAAACCCTAATTGGACAAGAATAAGCCTAGGGAGGACGAAAATGACCTAAATGTTTGTCTAATGACACAAATGAACTTATTGGATGCACAAGATTGGTTAAAAACCCTAATTGGACAAGAATAAGCATAGGGAGGATGAAAATGACCTAAATGTTCGTCCAATGACACAAACACACCTATTGGATGCACAAGATTGCATAAAAACCCTAATTGGACAAGAATAAGACTAGGGAGGACGAAAATGACCTAAATGTTCATCCAATGACACAACTGAACTTATTGGATGCACAAGATTGGTTAAAAACCCTAATTGGACAAGAATAAGCCTAGGGAGGACGAAAATGACCTAAATGTTCGTCCAATGACACAAACACACCTATTGGATGCACAAGATTGCATAAAAACCCTAATTGGACAAGAATAAGTTTAGGGAGGACGAAAATGACCTAAATGTTCGTCCAATGACACAAACACACCTATTGGATGCACAAGATTGCATAAAAACCCTAATTGGACAAGAATAAGACTAGGGAGGACGAAAATGACCTAAATGTTCATCCAGTGACACAAATGAACTTATTGGATGCACAAGATTGGTTAAAAACCCTAATTGGACAAGAATAAGCCTAGGGAGGACGAAAATGACCTAAATGTTCGTCCAATGACACAAACACACCTATTGGATGCACAAGATTGCATAAAAACCCTAATTGGACAAGAATCAGACTAGGGAGGACGAAAATGACCTAAATGTTCATCCAATGACACAAATGAACTTATTGGATGCACAAGATTGGTTAAAAACCCTAATTGGACAAGAATAAGCCTAGGGAGGACGAAAATGACCTAAATGTTCGTCCAATGACACAAACACACCTATTGGATGCACAAGATTGCATAAAAACCCTAATTGGACAAGAATAAGACTAGGAAGGACGAAAATGACCTAAATGTTCGTCCAATGACACAAATGAACTTATTGGATGCACAAGATTGGTTAAAAACCCTAATTGGACAAGAATAAGCATAGAGAGGACGAAAATGACCTAAACGTTCATCCAATGACACAAACCCACATATTGGATGCACAAGATTGCTTAAAACCCTAATTGGACAAGAATAAGACTAGGGAGGACGAAAATGACCTAAATGTTCATCCAATGACACAAATGAACTTATTGGATGCACAAGATTGGTTAAAAACCCTAATTGGACAAGAATAAGCCTAGGGAGGACGAAAATGACCTAAATGTTCGTCCAATGACACAAACACACCTATTGGATGCACAAGATTGCATAAAAACCCTAATTGGACAAGAATAAGACTAGGGATGACGAAAATGACCTAAATGTCCATCCAATGACACAAATGAACTTATTGGATGCACAAGATTGGTTAAAAACCCTAATTGGACAAGAATAAGCCTAGGGAGGACGAAAATGACCTAAATGTTCGTCCAATGACACAAACACACCTATTGGATGCACAAGATTGCATAAAAACCCTAATTGGACAAGAATAAGCCTAGGGAAAACGAAAATGACCTAAATGTTCATCCAATGACACAAATGAACTTATTGGATGCACAAGATTGGTTAAAAACCCTAATTGGACAAGAATAAGCATAGGGAGGACGAAAATGACCTAAATGTTCATCCAATGACACAAACACACGTATTGGATGCACAAGATTGCTTAAATCCCTAATTGGACAAAAATAAGACTAGGGAGGACGGAAATGACCTAAATGTTCCTCCAATGACACAAACACACCTATTGGATGCACAAGATTGCATAAAAACCCAAATTGGACAAGAATAAGACTAGGGATGACGAAAACGACCTAAATGTTCCTCCAATGACACAAACACACCTATTGGATGCACAAGATTGCATAAAAACCCTAATTGGACAAGAATAAGACTAGGGATGACGAAAATGACCTAAATGTTCCTCCAATGACACAAACACACCTATTGGATGCACAAGATTGCATAAAAACCCTAATTGTACAAGAATAAGACTAGGGAGGACGAAAATGACCTAAATGTTCCTCCAATGACACAAATGAACTTATTGGATGCACAAGATTGGTTAAAAACCCTAATTGGACAAGAATAAGCCTAGGGAGGACGAAAATGACCTAAATGTTCCTCCAATGACACAAACACACCTATTGAATGCACAAGATAGCATAAAAACCCTAATTGGACAAGAATAAGACTAGGGATGACGAAAACGACCTAAATGTTTCTCCAATGACACAAACACACCTATTGGATGCACAAGATTGCATAAAAACCCTAATTGGACAAGAATAAGACTAGGGATGACGAAAATGACCTAAATGTTCCTCCAATGACACAAACACACCTATTGGATGCACAAGATTGCATAAAAACCCTAATTGTACAAGAATAAGACTAGGGAGGACGAAAATGACCTAAATGTTCCTCCAATGACACAAATGAACTTATTGGATGCACAAGATTGGCTAAAAACCCTAATTGGAAAAGAATAAGCCTAGGGAGGACGAAAATGACCTAAATGTTCATCCAATGACACAAATGAACTTATTGGATGCACAAGATTTGTTAATAACCCTAATTGGACAAGAATAAGCCTAGGGAGGACGAAAATGATCTAAATGTTCCTCCAATGACACAAATGAACTTATTGGATGCACAAGATTGGCTAAAAACCCTAATTGGACAAGAAAAAGCCTAGGGAGGACGAAAATGACCTAAATGTTCATCCAATGACACAAATGAACTTATTGGATGCACAAGATTTGTTAAAAACCCTAATTGGACAAGAATAAGCCTAGGGAGGACTAAAATAACCTAAATGTTCAACCAATGACACAAATGAACTTATTGGATTCACATGATTGGTTAAAAACCCTAATTGGACAAGAATAAGCCTAGGGAGGACGAAAATGACCTAAATGTTCCTCCAATGACACAAACACACCAATTGGATGCACAAGATTGCATAAAAACCCTAATTGTACAAGAATAAGACTAGGGAGGACGAAAATGACCTAAATGTTCCTCCAATGACACAAATGAACTTATTGGATGCACAAGATTGGCTAAAAACCATAATTGGACAAGAATAAGCCTAGGGAGGACGAAAATGACCTAAATGTTCATCCAATGACACAAATGAACTTATTGGATGCACAAGATTGGTTAATAACCCTAATTGGACAAGAATAAGCCTAGGGAGGACGAAAATGACCTAAATGTTCATCCAATGACACAAACACACCTATTGGATGCGCAAGATTGCATAAAAACCCTAATTGGACAAGAATAAGACTAGGGAGGACGGAAATGACCTAAATGTTTATCCAGTGACACAAACACACCTATTGGATTCACAAGATTGGTTAAAAACCCTAATTCGACAAGAATAAGCCTATGGAGGACGAAAACGACCTAAATGTTCGTCCAATGACACAAACACACCTATTGGATGCACTTGATTGCATAAAAACCCTAATTCGACAAGAATAAGACTAGGGAGGACGAAAATGATCTAAATGTTCCTCCAATGACACAAATGAACTTATTGGATGCACAAGATTGGCTAAAAACCCTAATTGGACAAGAAAAAGCCTAGGGTGGACGAAAATGACCTAAATGTTCATCCAATGACACAAACGAACTTATTGGATGCACAAGATTTGTTAAAAACCCTAATTGGACAACAATAAGCCTAGGGAGGACTAAAATAACCTAAATGTTCATCCAATGACACAAATAAACTTATTGGATGCACATGATTGGTTAAAAACCCTAATTGGACAAGAATAAGACTAGCGAGGAAGAAAACGATCTAAATGTTCCTCCAATAACACAAACACACCTATTGGATGCACACGATTGCATAAAACCCTAATTGGACAAGAATAAGACTAGGGATGACGAAAATGACCTAAATGTTCCTCCAATGACACAAACACACCTATTGGATGCACAAGATTGCGTAAAAACCCTAATTGGACAAGAATAAGACTAGGGATGACGAAAATGACCTAAATGTTCTTCTAATGACACAAACACACCTATTGGATGCACAAGATTGCATAAAAACCCTAATTGGACAAGAATAAGACTAGGGAGGACGGAAATGACCTAAATGTTCATACAATGACACAAAGCAACTTATTGGATGCACATGATTGGTTAAAAACCCTACTTGGACAAGAATAAGCCTATGGAGGACGAAAACGACCTAAATGTTCGTCCAATGACACAAACACACCTATTGGATGCACTAGATTGCATAAAAACCCTAATTCGACAAGAATAAGACTAGGGAGGACGAAAATGATCTAAATGTTCCTCCAATGACACAAATGAACTTATTGGATGCACAAGATTGGCTAAAAACCCTAATTGGACAAGAAAAAGCCTAGGGTGGACGAAAATGACCTAAATGTTCCTCCAATGACACAAATGAACTTATTGCATGCACAAGGTTGGTTAAAAACCCTAATTGGACAAGAATAAGCCTAGGGAGGATAAAAATGACCTAAATGTTCATCCAATGACACAAATGAACTTATTGGATGCACAAGAATGGTTAAAAACCCTAATTGGACAAGAATAAGCCTAGGGAGAACGAAAATGATCTAAATGTTCCTCCAATGACACAAATGAACTTATTGGATGCAAAAGATTGGCTAAAAACCCTAATTGGACAAGAAAAAGCCTAGGGAGGACGAAAATGACCTAAATGTTCATCCAATGACACAAATGAAGTTATTGGATGCACAAGATTTGTTAAAAACCCTAATTGGACAAGAATAAGCCTAGGGAGGACTAAAATAACCTAAATGTTCAACCAATGACACAAATAAACTTATTGGATGCACATGATTGGTTAAAAACCCTAATTGGACAAGAATAAGACTAGCGAGGACGAAAATGATCTAAATGTTCCTCCAATGACACAAATCAACTTATTGGATGCACAAGATTGGCTAAAAACCCTAATTGGACAAGAAAAAGCCTAGGGAAGACGAAAATGACCTAAATGTTCATCCAATGACACAAATGAACTTATTGGATGCACAAGATTTGTTAAAAACCCTAATTGGACAAGAATAAGCCTATGGAGGACTAAAATAACCTAAATGTTCAACCAATGACACAAATAAACTTATTGGATGCACATGATTGGTTAAAAACCCTAATTGGACAAGAATAAGACTAGCGAGGACGAAAACGATCTAAATGTTCCTCCAATAACACAAACACACCTATTGGATGCACAAGATTGCATAAAACCCTAATTGGACAAGAATAAGACTAGGGATGACGAAAATGACCTAAATATTCCTCCAATGACACAAACACACCTATTGGATGCACAAGATTGCATAAAAACCCAAATTGGACAAGAATAAGACTAGGGATGACGAAAACGACCTAAATGTTCCTCCAATGACACAAACACACCTATTGGATGCACAAGATTGCATAAAAACCCTAATTGGACAAGAATAAGACTAGGGATGACGAAAATGACCTAAATGTTCCTCCAATGACACAAACACACCTATTGGATGCACAAGATTGCATAAAAACCCTAATTGTACAAGAATAAGACTAGGGAGGACGAAAATGACCTAAATGTTCCTCCAATGATACAAATGAACTTATTGGATGCACAAGATTGGCTAAAAACCCTAATTGGAAAAAAATAAGCGTAGGGAGGACGAAAATGACCTAAATGTTCATCTAATGACACAAATGAACTTATTGGATGCACAAGATTTGTTAATAACCCTAATTGGACAAGAATAAGCCTAGGGAGGACATAAATGATCTAAATGTTCCTCCAATGACACAAATGAACTTATTGGATGCACAAGATTGGCTAAAAACCCTAATTGGACAAGAAAAAGCCTAGGGAGGACGAAAATGACCTAAATGTTCATCCAATGACACAAATGAACTTATTGGATGCACAAGATTTGTTAAAAACCCTAATTGGACAAGAATAAGCCTAGGGAGGACGAAAATAACCTAAATGTTCATCCAATGACACAAACACACCTATTGGATGCACAAGATTGCATAAAAACCCTAATTGGACAAGAATAAGCCTAGGGTGGACGAAAATAACCTAAATGTTCGTCCAATGACCCAAACACACCTATTGGATGCACAAGATTGCATAAAAACCCTAATTGGACAAGAATAAGCCTAGGGAGGACGAAAATGACCTAAATGTTCATCCAATGACACAAATGAACTTATTGGATGCACAAGATTGGTTAAAAACACTAATTGGACAAGAATAAGCCTAAGGAGGACGAAAATGACTTAAATGTTCTTCCAATGACACAAACACACCTATTGGATGCACAAGATTGCATAAAAACCCTAATTGGACAAGAATAAGACTAGGGAGGACGAAAATGACCTAAATGTTCCTCCAATGACACAAACACACCTATTGGATGCACAAGATTGCATAAAAACCCTAATTGGACAAGAATAAGACTAGGGAGGACGAAAATGACCTAAATGTTCATCCAATGACACAAATGAACTTATTGGATGCACAAGATTGGTTAAAAACCCTAATTGGAGAAGAATAAGCCTAGGGATGACGAAAATGACCTAAATGTTCATCCAATGACACAAATGAACTTATTGAAGGCACAAGATTGGTTAAAACCCTAATCGGACAAGAATCAGCCTAGGGAGGACGAAAATGACCTAAATGTTCTTCCAATGACACAAACACACCTATTGGATGCACAAGATTGAATAAAAACCCTAATTGGACAAGAATAAGACTAGGGAGGACGAAAATGACCTAAATGTTCCTCCAATGACACAAACACACCTATTGGATGCACAAGATTGCTTAAAAACCATAATTGAACAAGAATAAGACTAGGGAGGACGAAAATGACCTAAATGTTCATCCAATGACACAAATGAACTTATTGAATACACAAGATTGGTTAAAAACCCTAATCGGACAAGAATAAGCCTAGGGAGGACGAAAATGACCTAAATGTTCGTCCAATGACACAAACACACCTATTGGATGCACAAGATTGCATAAAAACCCTAATTGGACAAGAATAAGACTAGGGAGGACGAAAATGACCTAAATGTTCCTCCAATGACACAAACACACCTATTGGATGCACAAGATTGCATAAAAACCCTAATTGGACAAGAATAAGACTAGGGAGGACGAAAATGACCTAAATGTTCATCCAATGACACAAATGAACTTATTGGATGCACAAGATTGGTTAAAAACCCTAATTGGACAAGAATAAGCATAGGGAGGACGAAAATGACCTAAAAGTTCATCCAATGACACAAATGAACTTATTGAATGCACAAGATTGGTTAAAAACCCTAATCGGACAAGAATAAGCCTAGGGAGGATGAAAATGACCTAAATGTTCTTCCAATGACACAAACACACCTATTGGATGCACAAGATTGAATAAAAACCCTAATTGGACAAGAATAAGACTAGGGAGGACGAAAATGACCTAAATGTTCATCCAATGACACAAATGAACTTATTGGATGCACAAGATTGGTTAAAAACCCTAATTGGACAAGAATAAGCATAGGGAGGACGAAAATGACCTAAATGTTCATCCAATGAAACAAATGAACTTATTGGATGCACAAGATTGGTTAAAAACCCTAATTGGACAAGAATAAGACTAGGGATGACGAAAATGACCTAAATGTTCCTCCAATGACACAAACACACCTATTGGATGCACAAGATTGCATAAAAACCCTAATTGTACAAGAATAAGACTAGGGAGGACGAAAATGACCTAAATGTTCCTCCAATGACACAAATGAACTTATTGGATGCACAAGATTGGTTAAAAACCCTAATTGGACAAGAATAAGCCTAGGGAGGACGAAAATGACCTAAATGTTCCTCCAATGACACAAACACACCTATTGGATGCAAAAGATTGCATAAAAACCCTAATTGGACAAGAATAAGACTAGGGAGGACGAAAATGACCTAAATGTTCATCCAATGACACAAATGAACTTATTGGATGCACAAGGTTGGTTAAAAACCCTAATTGGACAAGAATAAGCCTAGGGAGGACGAAAATGACCTAAATGTTCGTCCAATGACACAAACACACCTATTGGATGCACAAAATTACATAAAAACCCTAATTGGACAAGAATAAGACTAGGGAGGACGAAAATGACCTAAATGTTCATCCAATGACACAAATGAACTTATTGGATGCACAAGATTGGTTAAAAACCCTAATTGGACAAGAATAAGCCTAGGGAGGACGTAAATGACCTAAATGTTTATCCAATGACAGAAATGAACTTATTGGATGCACAAGATTGGTTAAAATCCTAATTGGACAAGAATAAGCATAGGGAGGACGAAAATGACCTAAATGTTCGTCCAATGACACAAACACACCTATTGGATGCACAAGATTGCATAAAAACCCTAATTGGACAAGAATAAGACTAGGGAGGACGAAAATGACCTAAATGTTCATCCAATGACACAAATGAACTTATTGGATGCACAAGATTGGTTAAAAACCCTAATTGGACAAGAATAAGCCTAGGGAGGACGAAAATGACCTAAATGTTCATCCAATGACACAAATGAACTTATTGGATGCACAAGATTGGTTAAAAACCCTAATTGGACAAGAATAAGCATAGGGAGGACGAAAATGACCTAAATGTTCATCCAATGACACAAACCCACATATTGGATGCACAAGATTGGTTAAAACCCTAATTGGACAAGAATAAGACTATGGAGGACGAAAAAGACCTAAATGTTCCTCCAATGACACAAACACACCTATTGGATGCACAAGATTGCATAAAAACCCTAATTGGACAAGAATAAGACTAGGGAGGACGAAAATGACCTAAATGTTCATCCAATGACACAAATGAACTTATTGGATGCACAAGATTGGTTAAAAACCCTAATTGGACAAGAATAAGCATAGGGAGGACGAAAATGACCTAAACGTTCATCCAATGACACAAACCCACATATTGGATGCACAAGATTGCTTAAAACCCTAATTGGACAAGAATAAGACTAGGGAGGATGAAAATCACCTAAATGTTCATCCAATGACACAAATGAACTTATTGAATGCACAAGATTGGTTAAAAACCCTAATTGGACAAGAATATGCCTAGGGAGGTCGAAAATGACCTAAGTGTTCTTCCAATGACACAAACATACATATTGGATGCACAAGATTGCATAAAAACCCTAATTGGACAAGAATAAGACTAGGGAGGACGAAAATGACCTAAATGTTCCTCCAATGACACAAACACACCTATTGGATGCACAAGATTGCATAAAAACCCTAATTGGACAAGAATAAGACTAGGGAGGACGAAAATGACCTAAATGTTCATCCAATGACACAAATGAACTTATTGGATGCACAAGATTGGTCAAAAACCCTAATTAGACAAGAATAAGCTTAGGGAGGACGAAAATGACCTAAATGTTCCTCCAATGACACAAACACACCTATTGGATGCACAAGATTGCATAAAAACCCTAATTGGACAAGAATAAGACTAGGGAGGACGAAAATGACCTAAATGTTCCTCCAATGATACAAATGAACTTATTGGATGCACAAGATTGGCTAAAAACCCTAATTGGAAAAAAATAAGCGTAGGGAGGACGAAAATGACCTAAATGTTCATCTAATGACACAAATGAACTTATTGGATGCACAAGATTTGTTAATAACCCTAATTGGACAAGAATAAGCCTAGGGAGGACATAAATGATCTAAATGTTCCTCCAATGACACAAATGAACTTATTGGATGCACAAGATTGGCTAAAAACCCTAATTGGACAAGAAAAAGCCTAGGGAGGACGAAAATGACCTAAATGTTCATCCAATGACACAAATGAACTTATTGGACGCACAAGATTTGTTAAAAACCCTAATTGGACAAGAATAAGCCTAGGGAGGACTAAAATAACCTAAATGTTCAACCAATGACACAAATGAACTTATTGGATGGACATGATTGGTTAAAAACCCTAATTGGACAAGAATAAGCCTAGGGAGGACGAAAATGACCTAAATGTTCCTCCAATGACACAAACACACCAATTGGATGCACAAGATTGCATAAAAACCCTAATTGTACAAGAATAAGACTAGGGAGGACGAAAACGACCTAAATGTTCCTCCAATGACACAAATGAACTTATTGGATGCACAAGATTGGCTAAAAACCCTAATTGAACAAGAATAAGCCTAGGGAGGACGAAAATGACCTAAATGTTCATCCAATGACACAAATGAACTTATTGGATGCACAAGATTGGTTAATAACCCTAATTGGACAAGAATAAGCCTAGGGAGGACGAAAATGACCTAAATGTTCATCCAATGACACAAACACACCTATTGGATGCACAAGATTGCATAAAAACCCTAATTGGACAAGAATAAGACTAGGGAGGACGGAAATGACCTAAATTTTTATCCAGTGACACAAACACACCTATTGGATTCACAAGATTGGTTAAAAACCCTAATTCGACAAGAATAAGCCTATGGAGGACGAAAACGACCTAAATGTTCGTCCAATGACACAAACACACCTATTGGATGCACTAGATTGCATAAAAACCCTAATTCGACAAGAATAAGACTAGGGAGGACGAAAATGATCTAAATGTTCCTCCAATGACACAAATGAACTTATTGGATGCACAAGATTGGCTAAAAACCTTAATTGGACAAGAAAAAGCCTAGGGTGGACGAAAATGACCTAAATGTTCATCCAATGACACAAACGAACTTATTGGATGCACAAGATTTGTTAAAAACCCTAATTGGACAACAATAAGCCTAGGGAGGACTAAAATAACCTAAATGTTCATCCAATGACACAAATAAACTTATTGGATGCACATGATTGGTTAAAAACCCTAATTGGACAAGAATAAGACTAGCGAGGAAGAAAACGATCTAAATGTTCCTCCAATAACACAAACACACCTATTGGATGCACAAGATTGCATAAAACCCTAATTGGACAAGAATAAGACTAGGGATGACGAAAATGACCTAAATGTTCCTCCAATGACACAAACACACCTATTGGATGCACAAGATTGCGTAAAAACCCTAATTGGACAAGAATAAGACTAGGGATGACGAAAATGACCTAAATGTTCTTCTAATGACACAAACACACCTATTGGATGCACAAGATTGCATAAAAACCCTAATTGGACAAGAATAAGACTAGGGAGGACGGAAATGACCTAAATGTTCATACAATGACACAAAGCAACTTATTGGATGCACATGATTGGTTAAAAACCCTAATTGGACAAGAATAAGCCTAGGGAGGACGAAAATGACCTAAATGTTCGTCTAATGACACAAATGAACTTATTAGATGCACAAGATTGGTTAAAAACCCTAATTGGACAAGAATAAGCCTAGGGAGGACGAAAATGACCTAAATGTTCGTACAATGACACAAAGCAACTTATTGGATGCACATGATTGGTTAAAAACCCTAATTGGACAAGAATAAGCCTAGGGAGGACGAAAATGACCTAAATGTTCGTCTAATGACACAAATGAACTTATTGGATGCACAAGATTGGTTAAAAACCCTAATTGGACAAGAATAAGCCTAGGGAGGGCGAAAATGACCTAAATGTTCGTCCAATGACACAAACACACCTATTGGACGCACAAGATTGCATAAAAAACCTAATTGGACAAGAATAAGACTAGAGAGGACGCAAATGACCTAAATTTTCCTCCAATGACACAAATGAACTTATTGCATGCACAAGGTTGGTTAAAAACCCTAATTGGACAAGAATAAGCCTAGGGAGGATAAAAATGACCTAAATGTTCATCCAATGACACAAATGAACTTATTGGATGCACAAGAATGGTTAAAAACCCTAATTGGACAAGAATAAGCCTAGGGAGAACGAAAATGATCTAAATGTTCCTCCAATGACACAAATGAACTTATTGGATGCACAAGATTGGCTAAAAACCCTAATTGGACAAGAAAAAGCCTAGGGAGGACGAAAATGACCTAAATGTTCATCCAATGACACAAATGAACTTATTGGATGCACAAGATTTGTTAAAAACCCTAATTGGACAAGAATAAGCCTAGGGAGGACTAAAATAACCTTAATGTTCAACCAATGACACAAATAAACTTATTGGATGCACATGATTGGTTAAAAACCCTAATTGGACAAGAATAAGACTAGCGAGGACGAAAACGATCTAAATGTTCCTCCAATAACACAAACACACCTATTGGATGCACAAGATTGCATAAAACCCTAATTGGACAAGAATAAGACTAGGGATGACGAAAATGACCTAAATGTTCCTCCAATGACACAAATGAACATATTGGATGCACAAGATTGCTTAAAACCCTAATTGGGCAAGAATAAGACTAGGGAGGACGAAAATGACCTAAATGTTCATCCAATGACACAAATGAACTTATTGGATGCACAAGATTGGTTAATAACCCTAATTGGACAAGAATAAGCCTAGGGAGGACGAAAATGA
>JBBPBR010000133.1:1172336-1204545 GCA_037974775.1 Cicer pinnatifidum | reverse complement strand
CAAGAATAAGACTAGGGAGGACGAAAATGACCTAAATGTTCATCCAATGACACAAATGAACTTATTGGATGCACAAGATTGGTTAATAACCCTAATTGGACAAGAATAAGCCTAGGGAGGACGAAAATGAGCTAAATGTTCATCCAATGACACAAACACACCTATTGGATGCACAAGATTGCATAAAAACCCTAATTGGACAAGAATAAGACTAGGGAGGACGGAAATGACCTAAATGTTTATCCAGTGACACAAACACACCTATTGGATTCACAAGATTGGTTAAAAACCCTAATTCGACAAGAATAAGCCTATGGAGGACGAAAACGACCTAAATGTTCGTCCAATGACACAAACACACCTATTGGATGCACTAGATTGCATAAAAACCCTAATTCGACAAGAATAAGACTAGGGAGGACGAAAATGATCTAAATGTTCCTCCAATGACACAAATGAACTTATTGGATGCACAAGATTGGCTAAAAACCCTAATTGGACAAGAAAAAGCCTAGGGAGGACGAAAATGACCTAAATGTTCATCCAATGACACAAATGAACTTATAGGATGCACAAGATTGGTTAAAAACCCTAATTGGACAAGAATAAGCCTAGGGAGGACTAAAATAACCTAAATGTGCATCCAATGACACAAATAAACTTATTGGATGCACATGATTGGTTAAAAACCCTAATTGGACAAGAATAAGACTAGCGAGGACGAAAACGATCTAAATGTTCCTCCAATAACACAAACACACCTATTGGATGCACAAGATTGCATAAAACCCTAATTGGACAAGAATAAGACTAGGGATGACGAAAATGACCTAAATGTTCCTCCAATGACACAAACACACCTATTGGATGCACAAGATTGCATAAAAACCCTAATTGGACAAGAATAAGACTAGGGATGACGAAAATGACCTAAATGTTCCTCCAATGACACAAACACACCTATTGGATGCACAAGATTGCATAAAAACCCTAATTGGACAAGAATAAGACTAGGGAGGACGAAAATGACCTAAATGTTCATCCAATGACACAAATGAACTTATTGGATGCACAAGATTGGTTAAAAACCCTAATTGGACAAGAATAAGACTAGCGAGGACGAAAACGATCTAAATGTTCCTCCAATAACACAAACACACCTATTGGATGCACAAGATTGCATAAAACCCTAATTGGACAAGAATAAGACTAGGGATGACGAAAATGACCTAAATGTTCCTCCAATGACACAAACACACCTATTGGATGCACAAGATTGCATAAAAACCCTAATTGGACAAGAATAAGACTAGGGATGACGAAAATGACCTAAATGTTCCTCCAATGACACAAACACACCTATTGGATGCACAAGATTGGTTAAAAACCCTAATTGGACACGAATAAGCCTAGGGAGGACGAAAATGACCTAAATGTTCGTCCAATGACACAAACACACCTATTGGATGCACAAGATTGCATAAAAACCCTAATTGGACAAGAATAAGACTAGGGAGGACGAAAATGACCTAAATGTTCATCCAATGACACAAATGAACTTATTGGATGCACAAGATTGGTTAAAAACCCTAATTGGACAAGAATAAGCATAGGGAGGACGAAAATGACCTAAATGTTTATCCAATGACCCAAACCCACATATTGGATGCACAAGATTGCTTAAAACCCTAATTGGACAAGAATAAGACTAGGGAGGACGAAAATGACCTAAATGTTCATCCAATGACACAAATGAACTTATTGAATGCACAACTTTGGTTAAAAACCCTAATCGGACATGAATAAGCCTAGGGAGGACGAAAATGACCTAAATGTTCGTCCAATGACACAAACACACCTATTGGATGCACAAGATTGCATAAAAACCAAAATTGGACAAGAATAAGACTAGGGAGGACGAAAATGACCTAAATGTTCCTCCAATGACACAAACACACCTATTGGAAGCACAAGATTGCATAAAAACCCTAATTGGACAAGAATAAGACTAGGGAGGACGAAAATGACCTAAATGTTCATCCAATGACACAAATGAACTTATTGGATGCACAAGATTGGTTAAAAACCCTAATTGGACAAGAATAAGTTTAGGGAGGACGAAAATGAACTAAATGTTCGTCCAATGACACAAACACACCTATTGGATGCACAAGATTGCATAAAAACCCTAATTGGACAAGAATAAGACTAGGGAGGACGAAAATGACCTAAATGTTCCTCCATTGACACAAACACACCTATTGGATGCACAAGATTGCATAAAAACCCTCATTCGACAAGAATAAGACTAGGGAGGACGAAAATGACCTAAATGTTCCTCCAATGACACAAACACACCTATTGGATGCACAAGATTGCATAAAAACCCTAATTGGACAAGAATAAGACTAGGGAGGACGAAAATGACCTAAATGTTCATCCAATGACACAAATGAACTTATTGGATGCACAAGATTGGTTAAAAACCCTAATTGGACAAGAATAAGCATAGGGAGGACGAAAATTACCTAAATGTTTATCCAATGAGACAAACACACATATTGGATGCACAAGATTGCTTAAAACCCTAATTGGGAAAGAATAAGACTAGGGAGAACGAAAATGACCTAAATGTTCATCCAATGACACAAATGAACTTATTGGATGCACAAGATTGGTTAAAAACCCAAATTGGACAAGAATAAGACTAGGGAGGACGAAAATGACCTAAATGTTCCTCCAATGACACAAACACGCCTATTGGATGCACAAGATTGCATAAAAACCCTAATTCGACAAGAATAAGACTAGGGAGGACGAAAATGACCTAAATGTTCCTCCAATGACACAAACACACCTATTGGATGCACAAGATTGCATAAAAACCCTAATTGGACAAGAATAAGACTAGGGAGGGCGAAAATGACCTAAATGTTCATCCAATGACACAAATGAACTTATTGGATGCACAAGATTGGTTAAAAACCCTAATTGGACAAGAATAAGCCTAGGGAGGACGAAAATGACCTAAATGCTCGTCCAATGACACAAACACACCTATTGGATGCACAAGATTGCATAAAAACCCTAATTGGACAAGAATAAGACTAGGGAGGACGAAAATGACCTAAATGTTCATCCAATGACACAAATGAACTTATTGGATGCACAAGATTGGTTAAAAACCCTAATTGGACAAGAATAAGCATAGGGAGGACGAAAATGACCTAAACGTTCATCCAATGACACAAACCCACATATTGGATGCACAAGATTGCTTAAAACCCTAATTGGAAAAGAATAAGACTAGGGAGGACGAAAATGACCTAAATGTTCATCCAATGACACAAATGAACTTATTGAATGCACAAGATTGGTTAAAAACCCTAATCGGACAAGAATAAGCCTAGGGAGGATGAAAATGGCCTAAATGTTCTTCCAATGACACAAACACACCTATTGGATGCACAAGATTGCATAAAAACCCTAATTGGACAAGAATAAGACTAGGGAGGACGAAAATGACCTAAATGTTCATCCAATGACACAAATGAACTTATTGGATGCACAAGATTGGTTAAAAACCCTAATTGGACAAGAATAAGCTAGGGAGGACGAAAATGACCTAAATGTTCGTCCAATGACACAAACACACCTATTGGATGCACAAGATTGCATAAAAACCCTAATTGGACAAGAATAAGACTAGGGAGGACGAAAATGACCTAAATGTTTCTTCAATGACACAAACACACCTATTGGATGCACAAGATTGCATAAAAACCCTAATTGGACAAGAATAAGACTAGGGAGGACGAAAATGACCTAAATGTTCATCCAATGACACAAATGAACTTATTGGATGCACAAGATTGGTTAAAAACCCTAATTGGACAAGAATAAGTTTAGGGAGGACGAAAATGACCTAAATGTTCGTCCAATGACACAAACACACCTATTGGATGCACAAGATTGCATAAAAACCATAATTGGACAAGAATAAGACTAGGGAGGACGAAAATGACCTAAGTGTTCCTCCAATGACACAAACACACCTATTGGTTGCACAAGATTGCATAAAAACCCTAATTGGACAAGAATAAGACTAGGGAGGACGTAAATGACCTAAATGTTCATCCAATGAAACAAATGAACTTATTGGATGCACAAGATTGGTTGAAAACCCTAATTGGACAAGAATAAGCCTAGGGAGGACGAAAATGACCTAAATGTTCATCCAATGACACAAATGAACTTATTGGATGCACAAGATTGGTTAAAAACCCTAATTGGACGAGAATAAGCCAAGGGAGGACGAAAATGACCTAAATGTTCATCCAATGACACAAATGAACTTATTGGATGCACAAGATTGGTTAAAAACCCTAATTGGACAAGAATAAGCCTAGGGAGGACGAAAATGACCTAAATGTTCATCCAATGACACAACACATCTATTGGATGCACAAGATTGCATAAAAACCCTAATTGGACAAGAATAAGACTAGGGAGGACGAAAATGACCTAAATGTTCATCCAATGACACAAATGAACTTATTGGATGCACAAGATTGGTTAAAAACCCTAATTGGACAAGAATAAGCCTAGGGAGGACAAAAATGACCTAATTGATCATCCAATGACACAAACACACCTATTGGATGCACAAGATTGGTAAAAAACCCTAATTGGACTAGAATATGCCTAGGGAGGACGAAAATGACCTAAATATTAATTCAATGACACAAACAAAGTTATTGGATGCACAAGATTGGTTAAAAACCCTAATTGGACAAGAATAAGCCTAGGGAGGACGAAAATGACCTAATTGATCATCCAATGACACAAACACACCTATTGGATGCACAAGATTGGTTAAAAACCCTAATTGGACAAGAATAAGCCTAGGGAGGACGAAAATGACCTAATTGATCATCCAATGACACAAACACACCTATTTGATACACAAGATTGGTTAAAAACCCTAATTGGACAAGAATATGCCTAGGGAGGACGAAAATGACCTAAATGTTAATCCAATGACACAAATGAACTTATTGGATGCACAAGATTGGTTAAAAACCCTAATTGGACAAGAATAAGCCTAGGGAGGACGAAAATGACCTAAATGTTAATCCAATGACACAAACACACCTATTGGATGCACAAGATTGCATAAAAACCCTAATTGGACAAGAATAAGACTAGGGAGGACGAAAATGACCTAAATGTTCATCCAATGACACAAATGAACTTATTGGATGCACAAGATTGGTTAAAAACCCTAATTGGACAAGAATAAACCTAGGGAGGATGAAAATGACCTAAATGTTCATCTAATGACACAAACACACCTATTGGATGCACAAGATTGCATAAAAACCCTAATTGGACAAGAATAAGACTAGATAGGACGAAAATGACCTAAATGTTTATCCAATGACACAAATGAACTTATTGGATGCACAAGATTGGTTAAAAACCCTAATTGGACAAGAATAAGCCTAGGGAGGACGAAAATGACCTAAATGTTCGTCCAATGACACAAACACACCTATTGGATGCACAAGAATGCGTAAAAACCCTAATTGGACAAGAATAAGACTAGAGAGTACGAAAATGACCTAAATGTTCCTCCAATGACACAAACACACCTATTGGATGCACAAGATTGCATAAAAACCCTAATTGGACAAGAATAAGACTAGGGAGGACGAAAATGACCTAAATGTTCATCCAATGACACAAATGAACTTATTGTATGCACAAGATTGGTTAAAACCCCTAATTGGACAAGAATAAGACTAGGGAGGACGAAAATTACCTAAATGTTCCTCCAATGACACAAACACACCTATTGGATGCACAAGATTGCATAAAAACCCTAATTGGACAAGAATAAGACTAGGGAGGACGAAAATGACCTAAATGTTCCTCCAATGACACAAATGAACTTATTGGATGCACAAGATTGGCTAAAAACCCTAATTGGAAAAGAATAAGCCTGGGGAGGACGAAAATGACCTAAATGTTCATCCAATGACACAAATGAACTTATTGGATGCACAAAATTGGTTAATAACCCTAATTGGACAAGAATAACCCTAGGGAGGACGAAAATGACCTAAATGTTCATCCAATGACACAAACACACCTATTGGATGCACAAGATTGCATAAAAACCTAATTGGACAAGAATAAGACTAGGGATGACGAAAATGACCTAAATGTTCCTCCAATGACACAAACACACCTATTGGATGCACAAGATTGCATAAAAACCCTAATTGGACAAGAATAAGACTAGGGATGACGAAAATGACCTAAATATTCCTCCAATGACACAAACACACCAATTGGATGCACAAGATTGCATAAAAACCCTAATTGTACAAGAATAAGACTAGGGAGGACGAAAATGACCTAAATGTTCCTCCAATGACTCAAATGAACTTATTGGATGCACAAGATTGGCTAAAAACCCTAATTGGACAAGAATAAGCCTATGGAGGACGAAAATGACCTAAATGTTCATCCAATGACACAAATGAACTTATTGGATGCACAAGATTGGTTAATAACCCTAATTGGACAAGAATAAGTCTAGGGAGGACGAAAATGACCTAAATGTTCATCCAATGACACAAACACACCTATTAGATGCACAAGATTGCATAAAAACCCTAATTGGACAAGAATAAGACTAGGGAGGACGGAAATGACCTAAATGTTTATCCAGTGACACAAACACACCTATTGGATTCACAAGATTGGTTAAAAACCCTAATTCGACAAGAATAAGCCTAGGGAGGACGAAAACGACCTAAATGTTCGTCCAATGACACAAACACACCTATTGGATGCACTAGATTGCATAAAAACCCTAATTCGACAAGAATAAGACTAGGGAGGACGAAAATGATCTAAATGTTCCTCCAATGACACAAATGAACTTATTGGATGCACAAGATTGGCTAAAAACCCTAATTGGACAAGAAAAAGCCTAGGGTGGACGAAAATGACCTAAATGTTCCTCCAATGACACAAATGAACTTATTGCATGCACAAGGTTGGTTAAAAACCCTAATTGGACAAGAATAAGCCTAGGGAGGATAAAAATGACCTAAATGTTCATCCAATGACACAAATGAACTTATTGGATGCACAAGAATGGTTAAAAACCCTAATTGGACAAGAATAAGCCTAGGGAGAACGAAAATGATCTAAATGTTCCTCCAATGACACAAATGAACTTATTGGATGCACAAGATTGGCTAAAAACCCTAATTGGACAAGAAAAAGCCTAGGGAGGACGAAAATGACCTAAATGTTCATCCAATGACACAAATGAACTTATTGGATGCACAAACACACCTATTGGATGCACAAGATTGCATAAAACCCTAATTGGACAAGAATAAGACTAGGGATGACGAAAATGACCTAAATGTTCCTCCAATGACACAAACACACTTATTGGATGCACAAGATTGCGTAAAAACCCTAATTGGACAAGAATAAGACTAGGGATGACGAAAATGACCTAAATGTTCTTCCAATGACACAAACACACCTATTGGATGCACAAGATTGCATAAAAACCCTAATTGGACAAGAATAAGACTAGGGAGGACGAAAATGACCTAAATGTTCATACAATGACACAAAGCAACTTATTGGATGCACATGATTGGTTAAAAACCCTGATTGGACAAGAATAAGCCTAGGGAGGACGAAAATGACCTAAATGTTCGTCTAATGACACAAATGAACTTATTAGATGCACAAGATTGGTTAAAAACCCTAATTGGACAAGAATAAGCCTAGGGAGGACGAAAATGACCTAAATGTTCGTACAATGACACAAAGCAACTTATTGGATGCACATGATTGGTTAAAAACCCTAATTGGACAAGAATAAGCCTAGGGAGGACGAAAATGACCTAAATGTTCGTCTAATGACACAAATGGACTTATTGGATGCACAAGATTGGTTAAAAACCCTAATTGGACAAGAATAAGCCTAGGGAGGGCGAAAATGACCTAAATGTTCGTCCAATGACACAAACACACCTATTGGATGCACAAGATTGCATAAAAAACCTAATTGGACAAGAATAAGACTAGAGAGGACGCAAATGACCTAAATGTTCCTCCAATGACACAAATGAACTTATTGCATGCACAAGGTTGGTTAAAAACCCTAATTGGACAAGAATAAGCCTAGGGAGGATAAAAATGACCTAAATGTTCATCCAATTACACAAATGAACTTATTGGATGCACAAGAATGGTTAAAAACCCTAATTGGACAAGAATAAGCCTAGGGATGACGAAAATGATCTAAATGTTCCTCCAATGACACAAATGAACTTATTGGATGCACAAGATTGGCTAAAAACCCTAATTGGACAAGAATAAGACTAGGGAGGACGAAAATGATCTAAATGTTCCTCCAATGACACAAATGAACTTATTGGATGCACAAGATTGGTTAAAAACCCTAATTGGACAAGAATAAGCCTAGGGAGGATAAAAATGACCTAAATGTTCATCCAATGACACAAATGAACTTATTGGATGCACAAGAATGGTTAAAAACCCTAATTGGACAAGAATAAGCCTAGGGAGAACGAAAATGATCTAAATGTTCCTCCAATGACACATATGAACTTATTGGATGCACAAGATTGGCTAAAAACCCTAATTGGACAAGAAAAAGCCTAGGGAGGACGAAAATGACCTAAATGTTCATCCAATGACACAAATGAACTTATTGGATGCACAAACACACCTATTGGATGCACAAGATTGCATAAAACCCTAATTGGACAAGAATAAGACTAGGGATGACGAAAATGACCTAAATGTTCCTCCAATGACACAAACACACCTATTGGATGCACAAGATTGCATAAAAACCCTAATTGGACAAGAATAAGACTAGGGATGACGAAAATGACCTAAATGTTCCTCCAATGACACAAACACACCTATTGGATGCACAAGATTGCATAAAAACCCTAATTGGACAAGAATAAGACTAAGGATGACGAAAATGAACTAAATGTTCCTCCAATGACACAAACACACCTATTGGATGCACAAGATTGCATAAAAACCCTAATTGTACAAGAATAAGACTAGGGAGGACGAAAATGACCTAAATGTTCCTCCAATGACACAAATGAACTTATTGGATGCACAAGATTGGCTAAAAACCCTAATTGGACAAGAATAAGCCTAGGGAGGACGAAAATGACCTAAATGTTCGTCCAATGACACAAATGGACTTATTGGATGCACAAGATTGGTTAAAAACCCTAATTGAACAAGAATAAACCTAGGGAGGACGAAAATGACCTAAATGTTCGTCCAATGACACAAAAACACCTATTGGATGCACAAGATTGCATAAAAACCCTAATTGGACAAGAATAAGACTAGGGAGGACGAAAATGACCTAAATGTTCCTCCAATGACACAAACACACCTATTGGATGCACAAGATTGCATAAAAACCCTAATTGGACAAGAATAAGACTAGGGAGGACGAAAATGACCTAAATGTTCATCCAATGACACAAATGAACTTATTGGATGCACAAGATTGGATAAAAACCCTAATTGGACAAGAATAAGCCTAGGGAGGACGAAAATGACCTAAATATTCATCCAATGACACAAATGAACTTATTGGATGCACAAGATTGGTTGAAAACCCTAATTGGACAAGAATAAGCCTAGGGAGGACGAAAATGACCTAAATGTTCATCCAATGACACAAATGAACTTATTGGATGCACAAGAATGGTTAAAAACCCTAATTGGACAAGAATAAGCCTAGGGAGGACGAAAATGACCTAAATGTTCGTCCAATGACACAAACACACCTATTGGATGCACAAGATTGCATAAAAACCCTAATTGGACAAGAATAAGACTAGGGAGGACGAAAATGACCTAAATGTTCATCCAATGACACAAATGAACTTATTGGATGCACAAGAATGCTTAAAAACCTTAATTGGACAAGAATAAGCCTAGGGAGAACGAAAATGACCTAAATGTTCATCCAATGACACAAATGAACTTATTGGATGCACAAGATTGGTTAAAAACCCTAATTGGACAAGAATAATTATAGGGAGGACGAAAATGACCTAAATGTTCATCCAATGACACAAATGTACTTATTGGATGCACAAGATTAGTTAAAAACCCTAATTGGACAAGAATAAGCCTAGGGAGGACGAAAATGACCTAAATGTTCGTCCAATGACACAAACACACCTATTGGATGCACAAGATTGCATAAAAACCCTAATTGGACAAGAATAAGACTAGGGAGGACGAAAATGACCTAAATGTTCATCCAATGACACAAATAAACTTATTGGATGCACAAGATTGGTTAAAAACCCTAATTGGACAAGAATAAGCATAGGGAGGACGAAAATGACCTAAATGTTCATCCAATGACAGAAACCCACATATTGGATGCACAAGATTGCTTAAAACCCTAATTGTACAAGAATAAGACTAGGGAGGACGAAAATGACCTAAATGTTCTTCCAATGACACAAATGAACTTATTGGATGCACAAGATTGGTTAAAAACCCTAATCGGACAAGAATAAGCCTAGGGAGGACGAAAATGACCTAAATGTTCGTCCAATGACACAAACACACCTATTGGATGCACAAGATTGCATAAAAACCCTAATTGGACAAGAATAAGACTAGGGAGGACGAAAATGACCTAAATGTTCATCCAATGACACAAATGAACTTATTGGATGCACAAGATTGGTTAAAAACCCTAATTGGACAAGAATAAGCATAGGGAGAACAAAAATGACCTAAATGTTCGTCCAATGACACAAACCCACATATTAGATGCACAAGATTGCTTAAAACCCTAATTGGACAAGAATAAGACTAGGGAGGACGAAAATGACCTAAATGTTCATCCAATGACACAAATGAACTTATTGGATGCACAAGATTGGTTAAAAACCCTAATCGGACAAGAATAAGCCTAGGGAGGACGAAAATGACCTAAATGTTCGTCCATTGACACAAACACACCTATTGGATGCACAAGATTGCATAAAAACCCTAATTGGACAAGAATAAGACTAGGGAGGACGAAAATGACCTAAATGTTCATCCAATGACACAAATGAACTTATTGGATGCACAAGATTGGTTAAAAACCCTAATTGGACAAGAATAAGCATAGGGAGGACGAAAATGACCTAAATGTTGGTCCAATGACACAAACCCACATATTGGATGCACAAGATTGCTTAAAACCCTAATTGGACAAGAATAAGACTAGGGAGGACGAAAATGACCTAAATGTTCATCCAATGACACAAATGAACTTTTTGGATGCACTAGATTGGTTAAAAACCCTAATCGGACAAGAATAAGCCTAGGGAGGACGAAAATGATCTAAATGTTCGTCCAATGACACAAACACACCTATTGGATGCACAAGATTGCATAAAAACCCTAATTGGACAAGAATAAGACTAGGGAGGACGAAAATGACCTAAATGTTCATCCAATGACACAAATGAACTTATTGGATGCACAAGATTGGTTAAAAACCCTAATTGGACAAGAATAAGCCTAGGGATGACGAAAATGACCTAAATGTTCGTCCAATGAGACAAGCACACCTATTGGATACACAAGATTGCATAAAAACCCTAATTGGACAAGAATAAGACTAGGGAGGACGAAAATGACCTAAATGTTCCTCCAATGACACAAACACACCTATTGGATGCACAAGATTGCATAAAAACCCTAATTGGACAAGAATAAGACTAGGGAGGACGAAAATGACCTAAATGTTCATCCAATGACACAAATGAACTTATTGGATGCACAAGATTGGTCAAAAACCCTAATTAGACAAGAATAAGCTTAGGGAGGACGAAAATGACCTAAATGTTCCTCCAATGACACAAACACACCTATTGGATGCACAAGATTGCATAAAAACCCTAATTGGACAAGAATAAGACTAGGGAGGACGAAAATGACCTAAATGTTCCTCCAATGACACAAATGAACTTATTGGATGCACAAGATTGGCTAAAAACCCTAATTGGAAAAGAATAAGCCTGGGGAGGACGAAAATGACCTAAATGTTCATCCAATGACACAAATGAACTTATTGGATGCACAAAATTGGTTAATAACCCTAATTGGACAAGAATAACCCTAGGGAGGACGAAAATGACCTAAATGTTCATCCAATGACACAAACACACCTATTGGATGCACAAGATTGCATAAAAACCTAATTGGACAAGAATAAGACTAGGGATGACGAAAATGACCTAAATGTTCCTCCAATGACACAAACACACCTATTGGATGCACAAGATTGCATAAAAACCCTAATTGGACAAGAATAAGACTAGGGATGACGAAAATGACCTAAATATTCCTCCAATGACACAAACACACCAATTGGATGCACAAGATTGCATAAAAACCCTAATTGTACAAGAATAAGACTAGGGAGGACGAAAATGACCTAAATGTTCCTCCAATGACTCAAATGAACTTATTGGATGCACAAGATTGGCTAAAAACCCTAATTGGACAAGAATAAGCCTATGGAGGACGAAAATGACCTAAATGTTCATCCAATGACACAAATGAACTTATTGGATGCACAAGATTGGTTAATAACCCTAATTGGACAAGAATAAGTCTAGGGAGGACGAAAATGACCTAAATGTTCATCCAATGACACAAACACACCTATTAGATGCACAAGATTGCATAAAAACCCTAATTGGACAAGAATAAGACTAGGGAGGACGGAAATGACCTAAATGTTTATCCAGTGACACAAACACACCTATTGGATTCACAAGATTGGTTAAAAACCCTAATTCGACAAGAATAAGCCTAGGGAGGACGAAAACGACCTAAATGTTCGTCCAATGACACAAACACACCTATTGGATGCACTAGATTGCATAAAAACCCTAATTCGACAAGAATAAGACTAGGGAGGACGAAAATGATCTAAATGTTCCTCCAATGACACAAATGAACTTATTGGATGCACAAGATTGGCTAAAAACCCTAATTGGACAAGAAAAAGCCTAGGGAGGACGAAAATGACCTAAATGTTCATCCAATGACACAAATGAACTTATAGGATGCACAAGATTTGTTAAAAACCCTAATTGGACAAGAATAAGCCTAGGGAGGACTAAAATAACCTAAATGTGCATCCAATGACACAAATAAACTTATTGGATGCACATGATTGGTTAAAAACCCTAATTGGACAAGAATAAGACTAGCGAGGACGAAAACGATCTAAATGTTCCTCCAATAACACAAACACACCTATTGGATGCACAAGATTGCATAAAACCCTAATTGGACAAGAATAAGACTAGGGATGACGAAAATGACCTAAATGTTCCTCCAATGACACAAACACACCTATTGGATGCACAAGATTGCATAAAAACCCTAATTGGACAAGAATAAGACTAGGGATGACGAAAATGACCTAAATGTTCCTCCAATGACACAAACACACCTATTGGATGCACAAGATTGCATAAAAACCCAAATTGGACAAGAATAAGACTAGGGATGACGAAAACGACCTAAATGTTCCTCCAATGACACAAACACACCTATTGGATGCACAAGATTGCATAAAAACCCTAATTGGACAAGAATAAGACTAAGGATGACGAAAATGAACTAAATGTTCCTCCAATGACACAAACACACCTATTGGATGCACAAGATTGCATAAAAACCCTAATTGTACAAGAATAAGACTAGGGAGGACGAAAATGACCTAAATGTTCCTCCAATGACACAAATGAACTTATTGGATGCACAAGATTGGCTAAAAACCCTAATTGGAAAAGAATAAGCCCGGGGAGGACGAAAATGACCTAAATGTTCATCCAATGACACAAATGAACTTATTGGATGCACAAAATTGGTTAATAACCCTAATTGGACAAGAATAACCCTAGGGAGGACGAAAATGACCTAAATGTTCATCCAATGACACAAACACACCTATTGGATGCACAAGATTGCATAAAAACCTAATTGGACAAGAATAAGACTAGGGATGACGAAAATGACCTAAATGTTCCTCCAATGACACAAACACACCTATTGGATGCACAAGATTGCATAAAAACCCTAATTGGACAAGAATAAGACTAGGGATGACGAAAATGACCTAAATGTTCCTCCAATGACACAAACACACCTATTGGATGCACAAGATTGCATAAAAACCCTAATTGGACAAGAATAAGCCTAGGGAGGATGAAAATGACCTAAATGTTCATCCAATGACACAAATGAACTTATTCGATGCACAAGATTGGTTAAAAACTCTAATTGGACAAGAATAAGACTAGGGAGGACGAAAATGACCGAAATGTTCCTCCAATGACACAAACAAACCTATTGGATGCACAAGATTGCATAAAAACCCTAATTGGACAAGAATAAGACTAGGGAGGACGAAAATGACCTAAATGTTCATCCAATGACACAAATGAACTTATTGGATGCACAAGATTGGTTAAAAACCCTAATTAGACCAGAATAAGCCTAGGGAGGAAAAAAATGACCTAAATGTTCATCCAATGACACAAATGAACTTATTGGATGCACAAGATTGGTTAAAAACCCTAATTGGACAAGAATAAGCCTAGGGAGGACGAAAATGACCTAAATGTTCGTCCAATGACACAAACACACCTATTGGATGCACAAGATTGCATAAAAACCCTAATTGGACAAGAATAAGACTAGGGAGGACAAAAATGACCTAAATGTTCATCCAATGACACAAACACACCTATTGGATGCACAAGATTGCATAAAAACCCTAATTGGACAAGAATAAGACTAGGGAGGACGAAAATGACCTAAATGTTCATCCAATGACACAAATGAACTTATTGGATGCACAAGATTGGTTAAAAACCCTAATTGGACAAGAATAAGCATAGTGAGGACGAAAATGACCTAAATGTTCATCCAATGACACAAATGAACTTATTGGATGCACAAGATTGGTTAAAAACCCTAATAAGACAAGAATAAGCCTAGGGAGGACGAAAATGACCTAAATGTTCATCCAATGACACAAATGAACTTATTGGATGCACAAGATTGGTTAAAAACCCTAACTGGCCAAGAATAAGCCTAGGGAGGACGAAAATGACCTAAATGTTCGTCCAATGACACAAACACACCTATTGGATGCACAAGATTGCATAAAAACCCTAATTGGACAAGAATAAGACTAGGGAGGACGAAAATGACCTAAATGTTCATCCAATGACACAAATGAACTTATTGGATGCACAAGATTGGTTAAAAACCCTAATTGGACAAGAATAAGCATAGGGAGGACGAAAATGACCTAAACGTTCATCCAATGACACAAACCCACATATTGGATGCACAAGATTGCTTAAAACCCTAATTGGAAAAGAATAAGACTAGGGAGGACGAAAATGACCTAAATGTTCATCCAATGACACAAATGAACTTATTGAATGCACAAGATTGGTTAAAAACCCTAATCGGACAAGAATAAGCCTAGGGAGGATGAAAATGGCCTAAATGTTCTTCCAATGACACAAACACACCTATTGGATGCACAAGATTGCATAAAAACCCTAATTGGACAAGAATAAGACTAGGGAGGACGAAAATGACCTAAATGTTCATCCAATGACACAAATGAACTTATTGGATGCACAAGATTGGTTAAAAACCCTAATTCGACAAGAATAAGCCTAGGGAGGACAAAAGTGACCTAAATGTTCATCCAATGACACAAACACACCAATTTGATGCACAAGATTGTATAAAAACCCTAATTGGACAAGAATAAGTCTAGGGAGGACGAAAATGACCTAAATGTTTATCCAATGACACAAAAACACCTATTGGATGCACAAGATTGGTTAAAAACCCTAATTGGACCAGAATAAGCCTAGGGAGGACGAAAATGACCTAAATGTTCCTCCAATGACACAAACACACCTATTGGATGCACAAGATTGCATAAAAACCCTAATTGGACAAGAATAAGACTAGGGAGGACGAAAATGACCTAAATGTTCCTCCAATGACTCAAATGAACTTATTGGATGCACAAGATTGGCTAAAAACCCTAATTGGACAAGAATAAGCCTATGGAGGACGAAAATGACCTAAATGTTCATCCAATGACACAAATGAACTTATTGGATGCACAAGATTGGTTAATAACCCTAATTGGACAAGAATAAGCCTAGGGAGGACGAAAATGACCTAAATGTTCATCCAATGACACAAACACACCTATTAGATGCACAAGATTGCATAAAAACCCTAATTGGACAAGAATAAGACTAGGGAGGACGGAAATGACCTAAATGTTTATCCAGTGACACAAACACACCTATTGGATTCACAAGATTGGTTAAAAACCCTAATTCGACAAGAATAAGCCTAGGGAGGACGAAAACGACCTAAATGTTCGTCCAATGACACAAACACACCTATTGGATGCACTAGATTGCATAAAAACCCTAATTCGACAAGAATAAGACTAGGGAGGACGAAAATGATCTAAATGTTCCTCCAATGACACAAATGAACTTATTGGATGCACAAGATTGGCTAAAAACCCTAATTGGACAAGAAAAAGCCTAGGGAGGACGAAAATGACCTAAATGTTCATCCAATGACACAAATGAACTTATAGGATGCACAAGATTGGTTAAAAACCCTAATTGGACAAGAATAAGCCTAGGGAGGACTAAAATAACCTAAATGTGCATCCAATGACACAAATAAACTTATTGGATGCACATGATTGGTTAAAAACCCTAATTGGACAAGAATAAGACTAGCGAGGACGAAAACGATCTAAATGTTCCTCCAATAACACAAACACACCTATTGGATGCACAAGATTGCATAAAACCCTAATTGGACAAGAATAAGACTAGGGATGACGAAAATGACCTAAATGTTCCTCCAATGACACAAACACACCTATTGGATGCACAAGATTGCATAAAAACCCTAATTGGACAAGAATAAGACTAGGGATGACGAAAATGACCTAAATGTTCCTCCAATGACACAAACACACCTATTGGATGCACAAGATTGCATAAAAACCCTAATTGGACAAGAATAAGACTAGGGAGGACGAAAATGACCTAAATGTTCATCCAATGACACAAATGAACTTATTGGATGCACAAGATTGGTTAAAAACCCTAATTGGACAAGAATAAGACTAGCGAGGACGAAAACGATCTAAATGTTCCTCCAATAACACAAACACACCTATTGGATGCACAAGATTGCATAAAACCCTAATTGGACAAGAATAAGACTAGGGATGACGAAAATGACCTAAATGTTCCTCCAATGACACAAACACACCTATTGGATGCACAAGATTGCATAAAAACCCTAATTGGACAAGAATAAGACTAGGGATGACGAAAATGACCTAAATATTCCTCCAATGACACAAACACACCAATTGGATGCACAAGATTGCATAAAAACCCTAATTGTACAAGAATAAGACTAGGGAGGACGAAAATGACCTAAATGTTCCTCCAATGACTCAAATGAACTTATTGGATGCACAAGATTGGCTAAAAACCCTAATTGGACAAGAATAAGCCTATGGAGGACGAAAATGACCTAAATGTTCATCCAATGACACAAATGAACTTATTGGATGCACAAGATTGGTTAATAACCCTAATTGGACAAGAATAAGTCTAGGGAGGACGAAAATGACCTAAATGTTCATCCAATGACACAAACACACCTATTAGATGCACAAGATTGCATAAAAACCCTAATTGGACAAGAATAAGACTAGGGAGGACGGAAATGACCTAAATGTTTATCCAGTGACACAAACACACCTATTGGATTCACAAGATTGGTTAAAAACCCTAATTCGACAAGAATAAGCCTAGGGAGGACGAAAACGACCTAAATGTTCGTCCAATGACACAAACACACCTATTGGATGCACTAGATTGCATAAAAACCCTAATTCGACAAGAATAAGACTAGGGAGGACGAAAATGATCTAAATGTTCCTCCAATGACACAAATGAACTTATTGGATGCACAAGATTGGCTAAAAACCCTAATTGGACAAGAAAAAGCCTAGGGAGGACGAAAATGACCTAAATGTTCATCCAATGACACAAATGAACTTATAGGATGCACAAGATTTGTTAAAAACCCTAATTGGACAAGAATAAGCCTAGGGAGGACTAAAATAACCTAAATGTGCATCCAATGACACAAATAAACTTATTGGATGCACATGATTGGTTAAAAACCCTAATTGGACAAGAATAAGACTAGGGATGATGAAAATGACCTAAATGTTCCTCCAATGACACAAACACACCTATTGGATGCACAAGATTGCATAAAAACCCTAATTGGACAAGAATAAGACTAGGGATGACGAAAATGACCTAAATGTTCCTCCAATGACACAAACACACCTATTGGATGCACAAGATTGCATAAAAACCCTAATTGGACAAGAATAAGACTAGGGAGGACGAAAATGACCTAAATGTTCATCCAATGACACAAATGAACTTATTGGATGCACAAGATTGGTTAAAAACCCTAATTGGACAAGAATAAGCATAGGGAGGACGAAAATGACCTAAATGTTCATCCAATGAAACAAATGAACTTATTGGATGCACAAGATTGGTTAAAAACCCTAATTGGACAAGAATAAGACTAGGGATGACGAAAATGACCTAAATGTTCCTCCAATGACACTAACACACCTATTGGATTCACAAGATTGCATAAAAACCCTAATTGTACAAGAATAAGACTAGGGAGGACGAAAATGACCTAAATGTTTCTCCAATAACACAAATGAACTTATTGGATGCACAAGATTGGCTAAAAACCCTAATTGGACAAGAAGAAGCCTAGGGAGGACGAAAATGACCTAAATGTTCATCCAATGACACAAATGAACTTATTGGATGCACAAGATTTGTTAAAAACCCTAATTGGACAAGAATAAGCCTAGGGAGGACTAAAATAACCTAAATGTTCAACCAATGACACAAATAAACTTATTGGATGCACATGATTGGTTAAAAACCCTAATTGGACAAGAATAAGACTAGCGAGGACGAAAACGATCTAAATGTTCCTCCAATAACACAAACACATCTATTGGATGCACAAGATTGCATAAAACCCTAATTGGACAAGAATAAGACTAGGGATGACGAAAATGACCTAAATGTTCCTCCAATGACACAAATGAACTTATTGGATGCACAAGATTGGCTAAAAACCCTAATTCGACAAGAATAAGACTAGGGAGGATGAAAATGATCTAAATGTTCCTCCAATGACACAAATGAACTTATTGGATGCACAAGATTGGTTAAAAACCCTAATTGGACAAGAATAAGCCTAGGGAGGATAAAAATGACCTAAATGTTCATCCAATGACACAAATGAACTTATTGGATGCACAAGAATGGTTAAAAACCCTAATTGGACAAGAATAAGCCTAGGGAGAACGAAAATGATCTAAATGTTCCTCCAATGACACAAATGAACTTATTGGATGCACAAGATTGGCTAAAAACCCAAATTGGACAAGAAAAAGCCTAGGGAGGACGAAAATGACCTAAATGTTCATCCAATGACACAAATGAACTTATTGGATGCACAAACACACCTATTGGATGCACAAGATTGCATAAAACCCTAATTGGACAAGAATAAGACTAGGGATGACGAAAATGACCTAAATGTTCCTCCAATGACACAAACACACCTATTGGATGCACAAGATTGCGTAAAAACCCTAATTGGACAAGAATAAGACTAGGGATGACGAAAATGACCTAAATGTTCTTCCAATGACACAAACACACCTATTGGATGCACAAGATTGCATAAAAACCCTAATTGGACAAGAATAACACTAGGGAGGACGAAAATGACCTAAATGTTCATACAATGACACAAAGCAACTTATTGGATGCACATGATTGGTTAAAAACCCTACTTGGACAAGAATAAGCCTAGGGAGGACGAAAATGACCTAAATGTTCGTCTAATGACACAAATGAACTTATTAGATGCACAAGATTGGTTAAAAACCCTAATTGGACAAGAATAAGCCTAGGGAGGACGAAAATGACCTAAATGTTCGTACAATGACACAAAGCAACTTATTGGATGCACATGATTGGTTAAAAACCCTAATTGGACAAGAATAAGCCTAGGGAGGACGAAAATGACCTAAATGTTCGTCTAATGACACAAATGGACTTATTGGATGCACAAGATTGGTTAAAAACCCTAATTGGACAAGAATAAGCCTAGGGAGGGCGAAAATGACCTAAATGTTCGTCCAATGACACAAACACACCTATTGGATGCACAAGATTGCATAAAAACCATAATTGGACAAGAATAAGACTTGGGAGGACGCAAATGACCTAAATGTTCATCCAATGACACAAACACACATATTGGATGCACAAGATTGCTTAAAACGCTAATTGGACAAGAATAAGACTAGGGAGGACGAAAATGACCTAAATGTTCATCCAATGACACAAATGAACTTATTGGATGCACAAGATTGGTTAAAAACCCTAATTGGACAAGAATAAGCCTAGGGAGGACGGAAATGACCTAAATGTTCATCCAATGACACAAATCAACTTATTGGATACACATGATTGGTTAAAAACCCTAATTGGACTAGAATAAGCCTAGGGAGGACGAAAATGATCTAAATGTTCGTCTAATGACACAAATGAACTTATTGGATGCACAATATTGGTTAAAAACCCTAATTGGACAAGAATAAGCCTAGGGAGGACGAAAATGACCTAAATGTTCGTCCAATGACACAAACACACCTATTGGATGCACAAGATTGCATAAAAACCCTAATTGGACAAGAATAAGACTAGGGAGGACGAAAATGACCTAAATGTTCATCCAATGACACAAATGAACTTATTGGATGCACAAGATTGGTTAAAAACCCTAATTGGACAAGAATAAGCCTAGGGAGGACGAAAATGACCTAAATGTTCGTCCAATGACGCAAACACACCTATTGGATGCACAAGATTGCATAAAAACCCTAATTGGACAAGAATAAGACTACGGAAGACAAAAATGACCTAAATGTTCTTCCAATGACACAAACACACCTATTGGATGCACAAGATTGCATAAAAACCCTAATTGGACAAGAATAAGAATAGGGAGGACGAAAATGACCTAAATGTTCCTCCAATGACACAAACACACCTATTGGATGCACAAGATTGCATAAAAACCCTAATTGGACAAGAATAAGACTAGGGAGGACGAAAATGACCTAAATGTTCATCCAATGACACAAATGAACTTATTGGATGCACCAGATTGGTTAAAAACCCTAATTGGACAAGAATAAGCATATGGAGGACGAAAATGACCTAAATGTTCATCCAATGACACAAACACACATATTGGATGCACAAGATTGCATAAAAACCCTAATTGGACAAAAATAAGACTAGGGAGGACGAAAATGACCTAAATGTTCCTCCAATGACACAAACACACCTATTGGATGCACAAGATTGCATAAAAACCCTAATTGGACAAGAATAAGACTAGGGAGGACGAAAATGACCTAAATGTTCATCCAATGACACAAATGAACTTATTGGATGCACAAGATTGGTTAAAAACCCTAATTGGACAAGAATAAGCCTAGGGAGGACAAAAATGACCTAAATGTTCGTCCAATGACACAAACACACCTATTGGATGCAAAAGATTGGTTAAAAACCCTAATTGGACAAGAATAAGCATAGGGAGGACGAAAATGACCTAAATGTTCATCCAATGACACAAACCCACATATTGGATGCACAAGATTGCTTAAAACCCTAATTGGACAAGAATAAGACTAGGTAGGACGAAAATAACCTAAATGTTCATCCAATGACACAAATGAACTTATTGAATGCACAACATTGGTTAAAAATCCTAATCGGACAAGAATAAGCCTAGGGAGGACGAAAATGACCTAAATGTTCGTCCAATGACACAAACACACCTATTGGATGCACAAGATTGCATAAAAACCCTAATTGGACAAGAATAAGCCTAGGGAGGACGAAAATGACATAAATTATCGTCCAATGACACAAACACACCTATAGGATGCACAAGATTGCATAAAAACCCTAATTGGACAAGAACAAGCCTAGGGAGGACGAAAATGACCTAAATGTTCATCCAATGACACAAATGAACTTATTGGATGCACAAGATTGGTTAAAAACCCTAATTGGACAAGAATAAGCATAGGGAGGACGAAAATGACCTAAATGTTCATCCAATGACACAAACCCACATATTGGATGCACAAGATTTCTTAAAACCATAATTGGACAAGAATAAGACTAGGGAGGACGAAAATGACCTAAATGTTCATCCAATGACACAAACCCACATATTGGATGCACAAGATTTCTTAAAACCCTAATTGGACAAGAATAAGACTAGGGAGGACGAAAATGACCTAAATGTTCATCCAATGACACAAATGAACTTATTGAATGCACAACATTGGTTAAAAACCCTAATCGGACAAGAATCAGCCTAGGGAGGACGTAAATGACCTAAATGTTCGTCCAATGACACAAACACACCTATTGGATGCACAAGATTGCATAAAAACCCTAATTGGACAAGAATAAGACTAGGGAGGACGAAAATGACCTAAATGTTCCTCCAATGACACAAACACATATATTGGATGCACAAGATTGCATAAAAACCCTAATTGGACAAGAATAAGACTAGGGAGGACGAAAATGACCTAAATGTTCATCCAATGACACAAATGAACTTATTGGATGCACAAGATTGGTTAAAAACCCTAATTGGACAAGAATAAGCATAGGGAGGACGAAAATGACCTAAACGTTCATCCAATGACACAAACCCTCATATTGGATGCACAAGATTGCTTAAAACCCTAATTGGACAAGAATAAGGCTAGGGAGGACGAAAATGACCTAAACGTTCATCCAATGACACAAACCCTCATATTGGATGCACAAGATTGCTTAAAACCCTAATCGGACAAGAATAAGCCTAGGGAGGACGAAAATGACCTAAATGTTCTTCCAATGACACAAACACACCTATTGGATGCACAAGATTGGTTAAAAACCCTAATCGGACAAGAATAAGCCTATGGAGGACGAAAATGACCTAAATGTTCGTCCCATGACACAAACACACCTATTGGATGCACAAGATTGCATAAAAACCCTAATTGGACAAGAATAAGACTAGGGAGGACGAAACTGACCTAAATGTTCCTCCAATGACACAAACACACCTATTGGATGCACAAGATTGCATAAAAACCCTAATTGGACAAGAATAAGACTAGGGAGGACGAAAATTACCTAAATGTTCATCCAATGACACAAATGAACTTATTGGATCCACAAGATTGGTTAAAAACCCTAATTGGACAAGAATAAGCCTAGGAAGGACGAAAATGACCTAAATGTTCGTCCAATGACACAAACACACCTATTGGATGCACAAGATTGCATAAAAACCCTAATTGGACAAGAATAAGACTAGGGAGGACGAAAATGACCTAAATGTTCATCCAATGACACAAATGAACTTATTGGATGCACAAGATTGGTTAAAAACCCTAATTGGACAAGAATAAGCATAGGGAGGACGAAAATGACCTAAACGTTCATCCAATGACACAAACCCCCATATTGGATGCACAAGATTGCTTAAAACCCTAATTGGACAAGAATAAGACTAGGGAGGACGAAAATGACCTAAATGTTCATCCAATGACACAAATGAACTTATTGGATGCACAAGATTGGTTAAAAACCCTAATTGGACAAGAATAAGGATAGGGAGGACGAAAATGACCTAAATGTTCATCCAATGACACAAATGAACTTATTGGATGCACAAGATTGGTTAAAAACCCTAATTGGACAAGAATAAGCATAGGGAGGACGAAAATGACCTAAATGTTCATCCAATGACACAAACACACATATTGGATGCACAAGATTGCTTAAAACCCTAATTGGACAAGAATAAGACTAGGGAGGACGAAAATGACCTAAATGTTCATCCAATGACACAAATGAACTTATTGGATGCACAAGATTGGTTAAAAACCCTAATTGGACAAGAATAAGCATAGGGAGGACGAAAATTACCTAAATGTTCATCCAATGACACAAACACACATATTGGATGCACACGATTGGTTAAAAACCCTAATTGGACAAGAATAATCCTAGGGATGACGAAAATGACCTAAATGTTAGTCCAATGACACAAATGAACTTATTGGATGCACAAGATTGGTTAAAAACCCTAATTGGACAAGAATAAGCCTAGGGAGGACGAAAATGACCTAAATGTTCGTCCAATGACACAAACACACCTATTGGATGCACAAGATTGCATAAAAACCATAATTGGACAAGAATAAGACGAGGGAGGACGAAAATGACCTAAATGTTCATCCAATGACACAAATGAACTTATTGGATGCACAAGATTGGTTAAAAACCCTAATTGGACAAGAATAAGCATAGGGAGGACGAAAATGACCTAAATGTTCATCCAATGACACAAACCCACATATTGGATGCACAAGATTTCTTAAAACCCTAATTGGACAAGAATAAGACTAGGGAGGACGAAAATGACCTAAATGTTCATCCAATGACACAAATGAACTTATTGAATGCACAACATTGGTTAAAAACCCTAATCGGACAAGAATAAGCCTAGGGAGGACGAAAATGACCTAAATGTTCGTCCAATGACACAAACACACCTATTGGATGCACAAGATTGTATAAAAACCCTAATTGGAAAAGAATAAGACTAGGGAGGATGAAAATGACCTAAATGTTCGTCCAATGACACAAACACACCTATTGGATGCACAAGATTGCATAAAAACCCTAATTGGACAAGAATAAGACTAGGGAGGACGAAAATAACCTAAATGTTCCTCCAATGACACAAACACACCTATTGGATGCACAAGATTGCATAAAAACCCTAATTCGACAAGAATAAGACTAGGGAGGACGAAAATGACCTAAATGTTCATCCAATGACACAAATGAACTTATTGGATGCACCAGATTGGTTAAAAACTCTAATTGGACAAGAATAAGCCTAGGGAGGACGAAAATGACCTAAATGTTCATCTAATGACACAAATGAACTTATTGGATGCACAAGATTGGTTAAAAACCCTAATTGGACAAGAATAAGCCTAGGGAGGACGAAAATGACCTAAATGTTCATCTAATGACACAAATGAACTTATTGGATGCACAAGATTGGTTAAAAACCCTAATTACACAAGAATAAGCCTAGGGAGGACGAAAATGACCTAAATGTTCATCCAATGACACAAATGAACTTATTGGAAGCACAAGATTGGTTAAAAACCCTAATTGGACAAGAATAAGCCTAGGGAGGACGAAAATGACCTAAATGTTCGTCCAATGACACAAACACACCTATTGAATGCACAAGATTGCATAAAATCCCTAATTGGACAAGAATAAGACTAGGGAGGACGAAAATGACCTAAATGTTCCTCCAATGACACAAACACACCTATTGGATGCACAAGATTGCATAAAAACCCTAATTGGACAAGAATAAGACTAGGGAGGACGAAAATGACCTAAATGTTCATCCAATGACACAAATGAACTTATTGGATGCACAAGATTGGTTAAAATCCCTAATTGGATAAGAATAAGCCTAGGGAGGACGAAAATGACCTAAATGTTCGTCCAATGACACAAACACACCTATTGGATGCACAAGATTGCATAAAAACCCTAATTGGACAAGAATAAGACTAGGGAGGACGAAAATGACCTAAATGTTCATCCAATGACACAAATGAACTTATTGGATGCACAAGATTGGTTAAAAACCCTAATTGGACAAGAATAAGCATAGGGAGGACGAAAATGACCTAAACGTTCATCCAATGACACAAACCCACATATTGGATGCACAAGATTGCTTAAAACCCTAATTGTACAAGAATAAGACTAGGAAGGACGAAAATGACCTAAATGTTCATCCAATGACAAAAATGAACTTATTGAATGCACAAGATTGGTTAAAAACCCTAATCGGACAAGAATAAGCCTAGGGAGGACGAAAATGACCTAAATGTTCTTCCAATGACACAAACACACCTATTGGATGCACAAGATTGCATAAAAACCCTAATTGGACAAGAATAAGACTAGGGAGGACGAAAATGACCTAAATGTTCCTCCAATGACACAAACACACGTATTGGATGCACAAGATTGCATAAAAACCCTAATTGGACAAGAATAAGACTAGGGAGGACGAAAATGACCTAAATGTTCATCCAATGACACAAATGAACTTATTGGATGCACAAGATTGGTTAAAAACCCTAATTGGACAAGAATAAGCATAGGGAGGACGAAAATGACCTAAATGTTCATCCAATGACACAAACACACATATTGGATGCACAAGATTGCTTAAAACCCTATATGCACAAGAATAAAATTAGGGATGACGAAAATGACCTAAATGTTCATCCAATGACACAAATGAACTTATTGGATGCACAAGATTGGTTAAAAACCCTAATTGGACAAGAATAAGCCTAGGGAGGACGAAAATGACCTAAATGTTCGTCCAATGACACAAACACACCTATTGGATGCACAAGATTGCATAAAAACCCTAATTCGACAAGAATAAGCATAGGGAGGACGAAAATTACCTAAATGTTCATCCAATGACACAAACACACCTATTGGATGCACAAGATTGCTTAAAACCCTAATTGGACAAGAATAAGACTAGGGAGGACGAAAATGACCTAAATGTTCATCCAATGACACAAATGAACTTATTGAATGCACAAGATTGGTTAAAAACCCTAATCGGACAAGAATAAGCCTAGGGAGGATGAAAATGACCTAAATATTCTTCCAATGACACAAACACACCTATTGGATGCACAAGATTGCATAAAAACCCTAATTGGACAAGAATAAGACTAGGGAGGACGAAAATGACCTAAATGTTCATCCAATGACACAAATGAACTTATTGGATGCACAAGATTGGTTAAAAACCCTAATTGGACAAGAATAAGCATAGGGAGGACGAAAATGACCTAAACGTTCATCCAATGACACAAACCCACATATTGGATGCACAAGATTGCTTAAAACCCTAATTGGAAAAGAATAAGACTAGGGAGGACGAAAATGACCTAAATGTTCATCCAATGACACAAATGAACTTATTGAATGCACAAGATTGGTTAAAAACCCTAATCGGACAAGAATAAGCCTAGGGAGGATGAAAATGGCCTAAATGTTCTTCCAATGACACAAACACACCTATTGGATGCACAAGATTGCATAAAAACCCTAATTGGACAAGAATAAGACTAGGGAGGACGAAAATGACCTAAATGTTCATCCAATGACACAAATGAACTTATTGGATGCACAAGATTGGTTAAAAACCCTAATTGGACAAGAATAAGCATAGGGAGGACGAAAATGACCTAAATGTTCCTCCAATGACACAAACACACCTATTGGATGCACAAGATTGCATAAAAACCCTAATTGGATAAGAATAAGACTTGGGAGGACGAAAATGACCTAAATGTTCATCCAATGACACAAATGAACTTATTGGATGCACAAGATTGGTTAAAAACCCTAATTGGCCAAGAATAAGCCTAGGGAGGACGAAAATGACCTAAATGTTCGTCCAATGACACGAACACACCTATAGGATGCACACGATTGCATAAAAACCCTAATTGGACAAGAATAAGACTAGGGAGGACGAGAATGACCTAAATGTTCATCCAATGACACAAATGAACTTATTGGATGCACAAGATTGGTTAAAAACCCTAATTGGACAAGAATAAGCCTAGGGAGGACGAAAATGAGCTAAATGTTCGTCCAATGACACAAACACACCTATTGGATGCACAAGATTGCATAAAAACCCTAATTGGACAAGAATAAGACTAGGGAGGACGAAAATGACCTAAATGTTCATCCAATGACACAAATGAACTTATTGGATGCACAAGATTGGTTAAAAACCCTAATTGGACAAGAATAAGCATAGGGAGGACGAAAATGACCTAAATGTTTATCCAATGACACAAACCCACATATTGGATGCACAAGATTGCTTAAAACCCTAATTGGACAAGAATAAGCCTAGGGAGGACGAAAATGACCTAAATGTTCCTCCAATGACACAAACACACCTATTGGATGCACAAGATTGCATAAAAACCCTAATTGGACAAGAATAAGACTAGGGAGGACGAAAATGACCTAAATGTTCATCCAATGACACAATTGAACTTATTGCATGCACAAGATTGGTTAAAAACCTTAATTGGACAAGAATAAGCCTAGGGAGGACGAAAATGACCTAAATGTTCGTCCAATGACACAAACACACCTATTGGATGCACAAGATTGCATAAAAACCCTAATTGGACAAGAATAAGACTAGGGAGGACGAAAATGACCTAAATGTTCATCCAATGACACAAATGAACTTATTGGATGCACAAGATTGGTTAAAAACCCTAATTGGACAAGAATAAGCATAGGGAGGACGAAAATGACCTAAACGTTCATCCAATGACACAAACCCACATATTGGATGCACAAGATTGCTTAAAACCCTAATTGGACAAGAATAAGACTAGGGAGGACGAAAATGACTTAAATGTTCATCCAATGACACAAATGAACTTATTGAATGCACAAGATTGGTCAAAAACCCTAATCGGACAAGAATAAGCCTAGGGAGGATGAAAATGACCTAAATGTTCTTCCAATGACACAAACACACCTATTGGATGCACAAGATTGCATAAAAACCCTAATTGAACAAGAATAAGACTAGGGAGGACGAAAATGACCTAAATGTTCCTCCAATGACACAAACACACCTATTGGATGCACAAGATTGCATAAAAACCCTAATTGGACAAGAATAAGACTAGGGAGGACGAAAATGACCTAAATGTTCATCCAATGACACAAATGAACTTATTGGATGCACAAGATTGGTTAAAAACCCTAATTGGACAAGAATAAGCATAGGGAGGACGAAAATGACCTAAACGTTCATCCAATGACACAAACCCACATATTGGATGCACAAGATTGCTTAAAACCCTAATTGGACAAGAATAAGACTAGGGAGGATGAAAATCACCTAAATGTTCATCCAATGACACAAATGAACTTATTGAATGCACAAGATTGGTTAAAAACCCTAATTGGACAAGAATATGCCTAGGGAGGTCGAAAATGACCTAAGTGTTCTTCCAATGACACAAACATACATATTGGATGCACAAGATTGCATAAAAACCCTAATTGGACAAGAATAAGACTAGGGAGGACGAAAATGACCTAAATGTTCCTCCAATGACACAAACACACCTATTGGATGCACAAGATTGCATAAAAACCCTAATTGGACAAGAATAAGACTAGGGAGGACGAAAATGACCTAAATGTTCATCCAATGACACAAATGAACTTATTGGATGCACAAGATTGGTCAAAAACCCTAATTAGACAAGAATAAGCTTAGGGAGGACGAAAATGACCTAAATGTTCCTCCAATGACACAAACACACCTATTGGATGCACAAGATTGCATAAAAACCCTAATTGGACAAGAATAAGACTAGGGAGGACGAAAATGACCTAAATGTTCCGCCAATGACACAAACACACCTATTGGATGCACAAGATTGCATAAAAACCCTAATTGGACAAGAATAAGACTAGGGAGGACGAAAATGACCTAAATGTTCATCCAATGACACAAATGAACTTATTGGATGCACAAGATTGGTTAAAAACCCTAATTGGACAAGAATAAGACTAGGGAGGACGAAAATGACCTAAATGTTCGTCCAATGACACAAACACACCTCTTGGATGCACAAGATTGCATAAAAACCCTAATTGGACAAGAATAAGACTAGGGAGGACGTAAATGACCTAAATGTTCCACCAATGACACAAATGAACTTATTGGATGCACAAGGTTGGTTAAAAACCCTAATTGGACAAGAATAAGCCTAGGGAGGACGAAAATGACCTAAATGTTGGTCCAATGACACAAACACACCTATTGGATGCACAAGATTGCATAAAAACCCTAATTGGACAAGAATAAGACTAGGGAGGACGAAAATGACCTAAATGTTCATCCAATGACACAAATGAACTTATTGGATGCACAAGATTGGTTAAAAACCCTAATTGGACAAGAATAAGCCTATGGAGGACGAAAATGACCTAAATGTTCAACCAATGACACAAATGAACTTATTGGATGCACAAGATTGGTTAAAAACCCTAATTGGACAAGAATAAGCCTAGGGAGGACGAAAATGACCTAAATGTTCGTCAAATGACACAAACACAACTATTGGATGCACAGGATTGCATAAAAACCCTAATTGGACAAGAATAAGCCTAGGGAGGACGAAAATGACCTAAATGTTCGTCCAATGACACAAACACACCTATAGGATGCACAAGATTGCATAAAAACCCTAATTGGACAAGAACAAGCCTAGGGAGGACGAAAATGACCTAAATGTTCATCCAATGACACAAATGAACTTATTGGATGCACAAGGTTGGTTAAAAACCATACTTGGACAAGAATAAGCCTAGGGAGGACGAAAATGACCTAAATGTTCGTCCAATGACACAAACACACCTATTGGATGCACAAGATTGCATAAAAACCCTAATTCGAGAAGAATAAGACTAGGGAGGACGAAAATGACCTAAATGTTCCTCGAATGACACAAACACACCTATTGGATGCACAAGATTGCATAAAAACCCTAATTGGACAAGAATAAGACTAGGGAGGACGAAAATGACCTAAATGTTCATCCAATGACACAAATGAACTTATTGGATGCACAAGATTGGTTAAAAACCCTAATTGGACAAGAATAAGCCTAGGGAGGACGAAAATGACCTAAATGTTTGTCCAATGACACAAATACACCTATTGGATGCACAAGATTGCATAAAATCCCTAATTGGACAAGAATAAGACTAGGGAGGACGAAAATGACCTAAATGTTCCTCCAATGACACAAACACACCTATTGGATGCACAAGATTGCATAAAAACCCTAATTGGACAAGAATAAGACTAGGGAGGACGAAAATGACCTAAATGTTCATCCAATGACACAAATGAACTTATTGGATGCACAAGATTTGTTAAAAACCCTAATTGGACAAGAATAAGCCTAGGGAGGACTAAAATAACCTAAATGTTCAACCAATGACACAAATAAACTTATTGGATGCACATGATTGGTTAAAAACCCTAATTGGACAAGAATAAGACTAGCGAGGACGAAAACGATCTAAATGTTCCTCCAATAACACAAACACATCTATTGGATGCACAAGATTGGATAAAAACCCTAATTGGACAAGAATAAGCCTAGGGAGGACGAAAATGACCTAAATGTTCCTCCAATGACTCAAATGAACTTATTGGATGCACAAGATTGGCTAAAAACCCTAATTGGACAAGAATAAGCCAATGGAGGACGAAAATGACCTAAATGTTCATCCAATGACACAAATGAACTTATTGGATGCACAAGATTGGTTAATAACCCTAATTGGACAAGAATAAGCCTAGGGAGGACGAAAATGACCTAAATGTTCATCCAATGACACAAACACACCTATTAGATGCACAAGATTGCATAAAAACCCTAATTGGACAAGAATAAGACTAGGGAGGACGGAAATGACCTAAATGTTTATCCAGTGACACAAACACACCTATTGGATTCACAAGATTGGTTAAAAACCCTAATTCGACAAGAATAAGCCTAGGGAGGACGAAAACGACCTAAATGTTCGTCCAATGACACAAACACACCTATTGGATGCACTAGATTGCA
>JBBPBR010000133.1:1154026-1171184 GCA_037974775.1 Cicer pinnatifidum | reverse complement strand
ACAAATGAACTTATTGGATGCACAAGATTGGTTAAAAACCCTAATTGGACAAGAATAAGACTAGGGATGACGAAAATGACCTAAATGTTCCTCCAATGACACTAACACACCTATTGGATTCACAAGATTGCATAAAAACCCTAATTGTACAAGAATAAGACTAGGGAGGACGAAAATGACCTAAATGTTTCTCCAATAACACAAATGAACTTAAGGGATGCACAAGATTGGCTAAAAACCCTAATTGGACAAGAAAAAGCCTAGGGAGGACGAAAATGACCTAAATGTTCATCCAATGACACAAATGAACTTATTGGATGCACAAGATTTGTTAAAAACCCTAATTGGACAAGAATAAGCCTAGGGAGGACTAAAATAACCTAAATGTTCAACCAATGACACAAATAAACTTATTGGATGCACATGATTGGTTAAAAACCCTAATTGGACAAGAATAAGACTAGCGAGGACGAAAACGATCTAAATGTTCCTCCAATAACACAAACACATCTATTGGATGCACAAGATTGCATAAAACCCTAATTGGACAAGAATAAGACTAGGGATGACGAAAATGACCTAAATGTTCCTCCAATGACACAAATGAACTTATTGGATGCACAAGATTGGCTAAAAACCCTAATTCGACAAGAATAAGACTAGGGAGGATGAAAATGATCTAAATGTTCCTCCAATGACACAAATGAACTTATTGGATGCACAAGATTGGTTAAAAACCCTAATTGGACAAGAATAAGCCTAGGGAGGATAAAAATGACCTATATGTTCATCCAATGACACAAATGAACTTATTGGATGCACAAGAATGGTTAAAAACCCTAATTGGACAAGAATAAGCCTAGGGAGAACGAAAATGATCTAAATGTTCATCCAATGACACAAATGAACTTATTGGATGCACAAACACACCTATTGGATGCACAAGATTGCATAAAACCCTAATTGGACAAGAATAAGTCTAGGGATGACGAAAATGACCTAAATGTTCCTCCAATGACACAAACACACCTATTGGATGCACAAGATTGCATAAAAACCCTAATTGGACAAGAATAAGACTAGGGATGACGAAAATGACCTAAATGTTACTCCAATGACACAAACACACCTATTGGATGCACAAGATTCCATAAAAACCCAAATTGGACAAGAATAAGACTAGGGATGACGAAAACGACCTAAATGTTCCTCCAATGACACAAACACACCTATTGGATGCACAAGATTGCATAAAAACCCTAATTGGACAAGAATAAGACTAAGGATGACGAAAATGAACTAAATGTTCCTCCAATGACACAAACACACCTATTGGATGCACAAGATTGCATAAAAACCCTAATTGTACAAGAATAAGACTAGGGAGGACGAAAATGACCTAAATGTTCCTCCAATGACACAAATGAACTTATTGGATGCACAAGATTGGCTAAAAACCCTAATTGGACAAGAATAAGCCTAGGGAGGACGAAAATGACCTAAATGTTCGTCCAATGACACAAATGGACTTATTGGATGCACAAGATTGGTTAAAAACCCTAATTGAACAAGAATAAACCTAGGGAGGACGAAAATGACCTAAATGTTCGTCCAATGACACAAAAACACCTATTGGATGCACAAGATTGCATAAAAACCCTAATTGGACAAGAATAAGACTAGGGAGGACGAAAATGACCTAAATGTTCCTCCAATGACACAAACACACCTATTGGATGCACAAGATTGCATAAAAACCCTAATTGGACAAGAATAAGACTAGGGAGGACGAAAATGACCTAAATGTTCATCCAATGACACAAATGAACTTATTGGATGCACAAGATTGGATAAAAACCCTAATTGGACAAGAATAAGCCTAGGGAGGACGAAAATGACCTAAATATTCATCCAATGACACAAATGAACTTATTGGATGCACAAGATTGGTTGAAAACCCTAATTGGACAAGAATAAGCCTAGGGAGGACGAAAATGACCTAAATGTTCATCCAATGACACAAATGAACTTATTGGATGCAAAAGATTGGTGAAAAACCCTAATTGGACAAGAATAAGCCTAGGGAGGACGAAAATGACCTAAATGTTCGTCCAATGACAAAAACACACCTATTGGATGCACAAGATTGCATAAAATCCCTAATTGGACAAGAATAAGACTAGGGAGGACGAAAATGACCTAAATGTTCCTCCAATGACACAAACACACCTATTGGATGCACAAGATTGCATAAAAACCCTAATTGGACAAGAATAAGACTAGGGAGGACGAAAATGACCTAAATGTTCATCCAATGACACAATTGAACTTATTGCATGCACAAGATTGGTTAAAAACCTTAATTGGACAAGAATAAGCCTAGGGAGGACGAAAATGACCTAAATGTTCGTCCAATGACACAAACACACCTATTGGATGCACAAGATTGCATAAAAACCCTAATTGGACAAGAATAAGACTAGGGAGGACGAAAATGACCTAAATGTTCATCCAATGACACAAATGAACTTATTGGATGCACAAGATTGGTTAAAAACCCTAATTGGACAAGAATAAGCATAGGGAGGACGAAAATGACCTAAACGTTCATCCAATGACACAAACCCACATATTGGATGCACAAGATTGCTTAAAACCCTAATTGGACAAGAATAAGACTAGGGAGGACGAAAATGACTTAAATGTTCATCCAATGACACAAATGAACTTATTGAATGCACAAGATTGGTCAAAAACCCTAATCGGACAAGAATAAGCCTAGGGAGGATGAAAATGACCTAAATGTTCTTCCAATGACACAAACACACCTATTGGATGCACAAGATTGCATAAAAACCCTAATTGAACAAGAATAAGACTAGGGAGGACGAAAATGACCTAAATGTTCCTCCAATGACACAAACACACCTATTGGATGCACAAGATTGCATAAAAACCCTAATTGGACAAGAATAAGACTAGGGAGGACGAAAATGACCTAAATGTTCATCCAATGACACAAATGAACTTATTGGATGCACAAGATTGGTTAAAAACCCTAATTGGACAAGAATAAGCATAGGGAGGACGAAAATGACCTAAACGTTCATCCAATGACACAAACCCACATATTGGATGCACAAGATTGCTTAAAACCCTAATTGGACAAGAATAAGACTAGGGAGGATGAAAATCACCTAAATGTTCATCCAATGACACAAATGAACTTATTGAATGCACAAGATTGGTTAAAAACCCTAATTGGACAAGAATATGCCTAGGGAGGTCGAAAATGACCTAAGTGTTCTTCCAATGACACAAACATACATATTGGATGCACAAGATTGCATAAAAACCCTAATTGGACAAGAATAAGACTAGGGAGGACGAAAATGACCTAAATGTTCCTCCAATGACACAAACACACCTATTGGATGCACAAGATTGCATAAAAACCCTAATTGGACAAGAATAAGACTAGGGAGGACGAAAATGACCTAAATGTTCATCCAATGACACAAATGAACTTATTGGATGCACAAGATTGGTCAAAAACCCTAATTAGACAAGAATAAGCTTAGGGAGGACGAAAATGACCTAAATGTTCCTCCAATGACACAAACACACCTATTGGATGCACAAGATTGCATAAAAACCCTAATTGGACAAGAATAAGACTAGGGAGGACGAAAATGACCTAAATGTTCCTCCAATGACACAAATGAACTTAATGGATGCACAAGATTGGCTAAAAACCCTAATTAGACAAGAATAAGTCTAGGGAGGACGAAAATGACCTAAATGTTCATCCAATGACACAAATGAACTTATTGGATGCACAAGATTGGTTAAAAACCCTAATTGGACAAGAATAAGCCTAGGGAGGACGAAAATGACCTAAATGTTCATCCAATGACACAAATGAACTTATTGGATGCACAAGATTGGTTAAAAACCCTAATTGGACAAGAATAAGCATAGGGAGGACGAAAATGACCTAAATGTTCATCCAATGACACAAACCCACATATTGGATGCACAAGATTGGTTAAAACCCTAATTGGACAAGAATAAGACTATGGAGGACGAAAAAGACCTAAATGTTCCTCCAATGACACAAACACACCTATTGGATGCACAAGATTGCATAAAAACCCTAATTGGACAAGAATAAGACTAGGGAGGACGAAAATGACCTAAATGTTCATCCAATGACACAAATGAACTTATTGGATGCACAAGATTGGTTAAAAACCCTAATTGGACAAGAATAAGCATAGGGAGGACGAAAATGACCTAAATGTTCATCCAATGACACAAATGAACTTATTGGATGCAAAAGATTAGTTAAAAACCCTAATTGGACAAGAATAAGCATAGGGAGGACGAAAATGACCTAAATGTTCATCCAATGACACAAACACACATATTGGATGCACAAGATTGCTTAAAACCCTAATTGGACAAGAATAAGACTAGGGAGAACGAAAATGACCAAATTGTTCATCCAATGACACAAATGAACTTATTGGATGCACAAGATTGGTTAAAAACCCTAATTGGACAAGAATAAGCCTAGGGAGGACGAAAATGACCTAAATGTTCGTCCAATGACACAAACACACCTATTGGATGCACAAGAATGCGTAAAAACCCTAATTGGACAAGAATAAGACTAGAGAGTACGAAAATGACCTAAATGTTCCTCCAATGACACAAACACACCTATTGGATGCACAAGATTGCATAAAAACCCTAATTGGACAAGAATAAGACTAGGGAGGACGAAAATGACCTAAATGTTCATCCAATGACACAAATGAACTTATTGTATGCACAAGATTGGTTAAAACCCCTAATTGGACAAGAATAAGACTAGGGAGGACGAAAATTACCTAAATGTTCCTCCAATGACACAAACACACCTATTGGATGCACAAGATTGCATAAAAACCCTAATTGGACAAGAATAAGACTAGGGAGGACGAAAATGACCTAAATGTTCCTCCAATGACACAAATGAACTTATTGGATGCACAAGATTGGCTAAAAACCCTAATTGGAAAAGAATAAGCCTGGGGAGGACGAAAATGACCTAAATGTTCATCCAATGACACAAATGAACTTATTGGATGCACAAAATTGGTTAATAACCCTAATTGGACAAGAATAACCCTAGGGAGGACGAAAATGACCTAAATGTTCATCCAATGACACAAACACACCTATTGGATGCACAAGATTGCATAAAAACCTAATTGGACAAGAATAAGACTAGGGATGACGAAAATGACCTAAATGTTCCTCCAATGACACAAACACACCTATTGGATGCACAAGATTGCATAAAAACCCTAATTGGACAAGAATAAGACTAGGGATGACGAAAATGACCTAAATATTCCTCCAATGACACAAACACACCAATTGGATGCACAAGATTGCATAAAAACCCTAATTGTACAAGAATAAGACTAGGGAGGACGAAAATGACCTAAATGTTCCTCCAATGACTCAAATGAACTTATTGGATGCACAAGATTGGCTAAAAACCCTAATTGGACAAGAATAAGCCTATGGAGGACGAAAATGACCTAAATGTTCATCCAATGACACAAATGAACTTATTGGATGCACAAGATTGGTTAATAACCCTAATTGGACAAGAATAAGTCTAGGGAGGACGAAAATGACCTAAATGTTCATCCAATGACACAAACACACCTATTAGATGCACAAGATTGCATAAAAACCCTAATTGGACAAGAATAAGACTAGGGAGGACGGAAATGACCTAAATGTTTATCCAGTGACACAAACACACCTATTGGATTCACAAGATTGGTTAAAAACCCTAATTCGACAAGAATAAGCCTAGGGAGGACGAAAACGACCTAAATGTTCGTCCAATGACACAAACACACCTATTGGATGCACTAGATTGCATAAAAACCCTAATTCGACAAGAATAAGACTAGGGAGGACGAAAATGATCTAAATGTTCCTCCAATGACACAAATGAACTTATTGGATGCACAAGATTGGCTAAAAACCCTAATTGGACAAGAAAAAGCCTAGGGAGGACGAAAATGACCTAAATGTTCATCCAATGACACAAATGAACTTATAGGATGCACAAGATTTGTTAAAAACCCTAATTGGACAAGAATAAGCCTAGGGAGGACTAAAATAACCTAAATGTGCATCCAATGACACAAATAAACTTATTGGATGCACATGATTGGTTAAAAACCCTAATTGGACAAGAATAAGACTAGGGATGATGAAAATGACCTAAATGTTCCTCCAATGACACAAACACACCTATTGGATGCACAAGATTGCATAAAAACCCTAATTGGACAAGAATAAGACTAGGGATGACGAAAATGACCTAAATGTTCCTCCAATGACACAAACACACCTATTGGATGCACAAGATTGCATAAAAACCCTAATTGGACAAGAATAAGACTAGGGAGGACGAAAATGACCTAAATGTTCATCCAATGACACAAATGAACTTATTGGATGCACAAGATTGGTTAAAAACCCTAATTGGACAAGAATAAGCATAGGGAGGACGAAAATGACCTAAATGTTCATCCAATGAAACAAATGAACTTATTGGATGCACAAGATTGGTTAAAAACCCTAATTGGACAAGAATAAGACTAGGGATGACGAAAATGACCTAAATGTTCCTCCAATGACACTAACACACCTATTGGATTCACAAGATTGCATAAAAACCCTAATTGTACAAGAATAAGACTAGGGAGGACGAAAATGACCTAAATGTTTCTCCAATAACACAAATGAACTTATTGGATGCACAAGATTGGCTAAAAACCCTAATTGGACAAGAAAAAGCCTAGGGAGGACGAAAATGACCTAAATGTTCATCCAATGACACAAATGAACTTATTGGATGCACAAGATTTGTTAAAAACCCTAATTGGACAAGAATAAGCCTAGGGAGGACTAAAATAACCTAAAAGTTCAACCAATGACACAAATAAACTTATTGGATGCACATGATTGGTTAAAAACCCTAATTGGACAAGAATAAGACTAGCGAGGACGAAAACGATCTAAATGTTCCTCCAATAACACAAACACATCTATTGGATGCACAAGATTGGATAAAACCGTAATTGGACAAGAATAAGACTAGGGATGACGAAAATGACCTAAATGTTCCTCCAATGACACAAATGAACTTATTGGATGCACAAGATTGGCTAAAAACCCTAATTCGACAAGAATAAGACTAGGGAGGATGAAAATGATCTAAATGTTCCTCCAATGACACAAATGAACTTATTGGATGCACAAGATTGGTTAAAAACCCTAATTGGACAAGAATAAGCCTAGGGAGGATAAAAATGACCTAAATGTTCATCCAATGACACAAATGAACTTATTGGATGCACAAGAATGGTTAAAAACCCTAAATGGACAAGAATAAGCCTAGGGAGAACGAAAATGATCTAAATGTTCCTCCAATGACACAAATGAACTTATTTGATGCACAAGATTGGCTAAAAACCCAAATTGGACAAGAAAAAGCCTAGGGAGGACGAAAATGACCTAAATGTTCATCCAATGACACAAATGAACTTATTGGATGCACAAACACACCTATTGGATGCACAAGATTGCATAAAACCCTAATTGGACAAGAATAAGACTAGGGATGACGAAAATGACCTAAATGTTCCTCCAATGACACAAACACACCTATTGGATGCACAAGATTGCGTAAAAACCCTAATTGGACAAGAATAAGCCTAGGGAGGGCGAAAATGACCTAAATGTTCGTCCAATGACACAAACACACCTATTGGATGCACAAGATTGCATAAAAAACCTAATTGGACAAGAATAAGACTAGAGAGGACGCAAATGACTAAATGTTCCTCCAATGACACAAATGAACTTATTGCATGCACAAGGTTGGTTAAAAACCCTAATTGGACAAGAATAAGCCTAGGGAGGATAAAAATGACTTAAATGTTCATCCAATGACACAAATGAACTTATTGGATGCACAAGAATGGTTAAAAACCCTAATTGGACAAGAATAAGCCTAGGGAGGACGAAAATGATCTAAATGTTCCTCCAATGACACAAATGAACTTATTGGATGCACAAGATTGGCTAAAAACCCTAATTGGACAAGAAAAAGCCTAGGGAGGACGAAAATGACCTAAATGTTCATCCAATGACACAAATGAACTTATTGGATGCACAAGATTTCTTAAAAACCCTAATTGGACAAGAATAAGCCTAGGGAGGACTAAAATAACCTAAATGTTCAACCAATGACACAAATAAACTTATTGGATGCACATGATTGGTTAAAAACCCTAATTGGACAAGAATAAGACTAGCGAGGACGGAAATGACCTAAATGTTTATCCAGTGACACAATCACACCTATTGGATTCACAAGATTGGTTAAAAACCCTAATTCGACAAGAATAAGCCTAGGGAGGACGAAAACGACCTAAATGTTCGTCCAATGACACAAACACACCTATTGGATGCACTAGATTGCATAAAAACCCTAATTCGACAAGAATAAGACTAGGGAGGACGAAAATGACCTAAATGTTGCTCCAATGACACAAAGGAACTTATTGAATGCACAAGATTGGCCAAAAACCCTAATTGGACAAGAATAAGCCTAGGGAGGACGAAAATGACCTAAATGTTCATCCAATGACACAGATGAACTTATTGGATGCACAAGATTGGTTAAAAACCCTAATTGGACAAGAATAAGCCTAGGGAGGACGAAAATGACCTAAATGTTCATACAATGACACAAAGCAACTTATTGGATGCACATGATTGGTTAAAAACCCTAATTGGACAAGAATAAGCCTAGGGAGGACGAAAATGACCTAAATGTTCGTCTAATGACACAAATGAACTTATTGGATGCACAAGATTGGCTAAAAACCCTAATTGGAAAAGAATAAGTCTGGGGAGGACGAAAATGACCTAAATGTTCATCCAATGACACAAATGAACTTATTGGATGCACAAAATTGGTTAATAACCCTAATTGGACAAGAATAACCCTAGGGAGGACGAAAATGACCTAAATGTTCATCCAATGACACAAACACACCTATTGGATGCACAAGATTGCATAAAAACCTAATTGGACAAGAATAAGACTAGGGATGACGAAAATGACCTAAATGTTCCTCCAATGACACAAACACACCTATTGGATGCACAAGATTGCATAAAAACCCTAATTGGACAAGAATAAGACTAGGGATGACGAAAATGACCTAAATATTCCTCCAATGACACAAACACACCAATTGGATGCACAAGATTGCATAAAAACCCTAATTGTACAAGAATAAGACTAGGGAGGACGAAAATGACCTAAATGTTCCTCCAATGACTCAAATGAACTTATTGGATGCACAAGATTGGCTAAAAACCCTAATTGGACAAGAATAAGCCTATGGAGGACGAAAATGACCTAAATGTTCATCCAATGACACAAATGAACTTATTGGATGCACAAGATTGGTTAATAACCCTAATTGGACAAGAATAAGTCTAGGGAGGACGAAAATGACCTAAATGTTCATCCAATGACACAAACACACCTATTAGATGCACAAGATTGCATAAAAACCCTAATTGGACAAGAATAAGACTAGGGAGGACGGAAATGACCTAAATGTTTATCCAGTGACACAAACACACCTATTGGATTCACAAGATTGGTTAAAAACCCTAATTCGACAAGAATAAGCCTAGGGAGGACGAAAACGACCTAAATGTTCGTCCAATGACACAAACACACCTATTGGATGCACTAGATTGCATAAAAACCCTAATTCGACAAGAATAAGACTAGGGAGGACGAAAATGATCTAAATGTTCCTCCAATGACACAAATGAACTTATTGGATGCACAAGATTGGCTAAAAACCCTAATTGGACAAGAAAAAGCCTAGGGAGGACGAAAATGACCTAAATGTTCATCCAATGACACAAATGAACTTATAGGATGCACAAGATTGGTTAAAAACCCTAATTGGACAAGAATAAGCCTAGGGAGGACTAAAATAACCTAAATGTGCATCCAATGACACAAATAAACTTATTGGATGCACATGATTGGTTAAAAACCCTAATTGGACAAGAATAAGACTAGCGAGGACGAAAACGATCTAAATGTTCCTCCAATAACACAAACACACCTATTGGATGCACAAGATTGCATAAAACCCTAATTGGACAAGAATAAGACTAGGGATGACGAAAATGACCTAAATGTTCCTCCAATGACACAAACACACCTATTGGATGCACAAGATTGCATAAAAACCCTAATTGGACAAGAATAAGACTAGGGATGACGAAAATGACCTAAATGTTCCTCCAATGACACAAACACACCTATTGGATGCACAAGATTGCATAAAAACCCTAATTGGACAAGAATAAGACTAGGGAGGACGAAAATGACCTAAATGTTCATCCAATGACACAAATGAACTTATTGGATGCACAAGATTGGTTAAAAACCCTAATTGGACAAGAATAAGACTAGCGAGGACGAAAACGATCTAAATGTTCCTCCAATAACACAAACACACCTATTGGATGCACAAGATTGCATAAAACCCTAATTGGACAAGAATAAGACTAGGGATGACGAAAATGACCTAAATGTTCCTCCAATGACACAAACACACCTATTGGATGCACAAGATTGCATAAAAACCCTAATTGGACAAGAATAAGACTAGGGATGACGAAAATGACCTAAATGTTCATCCAATGACACAAATGAACTTATTGGATGCACAAGATTGGTTAAAAACCGTAATTGGACAAGAATAAGCCTAGGGAGGACGAAAATGAGCTAAATGTTCGTCCAATGACACAAACACACCTATTGGATGCACAAGATTGCATAAAAACCCTAATTGGACAAGAATAAGCCTAGGGAGGACGAAAATGACCTAAATGTTCATCCAATGACACAAATGAACTTATTGGAAGCACAAGATTGGTTAAAAACCCTAATTGGACAAGAATAAGCCTATGGAGGACGAAAATGACCTAAATGTTCATCCAATGACACAAATGAACTTATTGGATGCACAAGATTGGTTAAAAACCCTAATTGGAAAAGAATAAGCCTAGGGAGGACGAAAATGACCTAAATGTTCGTCCAATGACACAAACACACCTATTGGATGCACAAGATTGCATAAAAACCCTAATTGGACAAGAATAAGACTTGGGAGGACGAAAATGACCTAAATGTTCCTCCAATGACACAAATGAACTTATTGGATGCACAAGGTTGGTTAAAAACCCTAATTGGACAAGAATAAGCCTAGGGAGGACGAAGATGACCTAAATGTTCAACAAATGACACAAATGAACTTATTGGATGCACAAGGTTTGTTAAAAACCCTAATTGGAAAAGAATAAGCCTAGGGAGGACGAAAATGACCTAAATGTTCGTCTAATGACACAAATGAACTTATTGGATGCACAAGATTGGTTAAAAACCCTAATTGGACAAGAATAAGCCTAGGGAGGACGAAAATGACCTAAATGTTTGTCCAATGACACAAACACACCTATTGGATGCACAAGATTGCATAAAAACCCTAATTGGACAAGAATAAGACTAGGGAGGACGAAAATGACCGAAATGTTCCTCCAATGACACAAACAAACCTATTGGATGCACAAGATTGCATAAAAACCCTAATTGGACAAGAATAAGACTAGGGAGGACGAAAATGACCTAAATGTTCATCCAATGACACAAATGAACTTATTGGAAGCACAAGATTGGATAAAAACCCTAATTGGACAAGAATAAGCCTAGGGAGGACGAAAATGACCTAAATGTTCATCCAATGACACAAATGAACTTATTGGATGCACAAGATTGGTTAAAAACCCTAATTGGACAAGAATAAGCCTGGGGAGGACGAAAATGACCTAAATGTTCGTCCAATGACAAAAACACACCTATTGGATGCACAAGATTGCATAAAACCCTAATTGGACAAGAATAAGACTAGGGAGGACGAAAATGACCTAAATGTTCATCCAATGACACAAATGAACTTATTGGATGCACAAGATTGGTTAAAAACCCTAATTGGACAAGAATAAGCATAGGGAGGACGAAAAAGACCTAAATGTTCGTCCAATGACACAAACACACCTATTGGATGCACAAGATTGCATAAAAACCCTAATTGGACAAGAATAAGACTAGGGAGGACGAAAATGACCTAAATGTTCCTCCAATGACACAAACACATATATTGGATGCACAAGATTGCATAAAAACCCTAATTGGACAAGAATAAGACTAGGGAGGACGAAAATGACCTAAATGTTCATCCAATGACACAAATGAACTTATTGGATGCACAAGATTGGTTAAAAACCCTAATTGGACAAGAATAAGCATAGGGAGGACGAAAATGACCTAAACGTTCATCCAATGACACAAACCCTCATATTGGATGCACAAGATTGCTTAAAACCCTAATTGGACAAGAATAAGGCTAGGGAGGACGAAAATGACCTAAACGTTCATCCAATGACACAAACCCTCATATTGGATGCACAAGATTGCTTAAAACCCTAATCGGACAAGAATAAGCCTAGGGAGGACGAAAATGACCTAAATGTTCTTCCAATGACACAAACACACCTATTGGATGCACAAGATTGGTTAAAAACCCTAATCGGACAAGAATAAGCCTATGGAGGACGAAAATGACCTAAATGTTCGTCCCATGACACAAACACACCTATTGGATGCACAAGATTGCATAAAAACCCTAATTGGACAAGAATAAGACTAGGGAGGACGAAACTGACCTAAATGTTCCTCCAATGACACAAACACACCTATTGGATGCACAAGATTGCATAAAAACCCTAATTGGACAAGAATAAGACTAGGGAGGACGAAAATGACCTAAATGTTCATCCAATGACACAAATGAACTTATCGTATGCACAAGATTGGTTAAAAACCCTAATTGGACAAGAATAAGCATAGGGAGGACGAAAATTACCTAAATGTTCATCCAATGACACAAACACACATATTGGATGCACAAGATTGCTTAAAACCCTAATTGGACAAGAATAAGACTAGGGAGGACGAAAATGACCAAAAATTTCGTCCAATGACACAAACACACCTATTGGATGCACAAGATTGCATAAAAACCCTAATTGGACAAGAATAAGACTAGGGAGGACGAAAATGACCTAAATGTTCCTCCAATGACACAAACACACCTATTGGATGCACAAGATTGCATAAAAACCGTAATTCGACTAGAATAAGACTAGGGAGGACGAAAATGACCTAAATGTTCCTCCAATGACACAAACACACCTATTGGATGCACAAGATTGCATAAAAACCCTAATTGGACAAGAATAAGACTAGGGAGGACGAAAATGACCTAAATGTTCATCCAATGACACAAATGAACTTATTGGATGCACAAGATTGGTTAAAAACCCTAATTGGACAAGAATAAGCATAGGGAGGACGAAAAAGACCTAAATGTTCGTCCAATGACACAAACACACCTATTGGATGCACAAGATTGCATAAAAACCCTAATTGGACAAGAATAAGACTAGGGAGGACGAAAATGACCTAAATGTTCCTCCAATGACACAAACACAACTATTGGATGCACAAGTTTGCATAAAAACCCTAATTGGACAAGAATAAGACTAGGGAGGACGAAAATGACCTAAATGTTCATCCAATGACACAAATGAACTTATTGAATGCACAAGATTGGTTAAAAACCCTAATCCGACAAGAATAAGCCTAGGGAGGACGAAAATGACCTAAATGTTCGTCCAATGACACAAACACACCTATTGGATGCACAAGATTGCATAAAAACCCTAATTGGACAAGAATAAGACTAGGGAGGACGAAAATGACCTAAATGTTCCTCCAATGACACAAACACACCTATTGGATGCACAAGATTGCATAAAAACCCTAATTGGACAAGAATAAGACTAGGGAGGACGAAAATGACCTAAATGTTCATCCAATGACAAAAATGAACATATTGGATGCACAAGATTGGTTAAAAACCCTAATTGGACAAGAATAAGCCTAGGGAGGACGAAAATGACCTAAATGTTCGTCCAATGACACAAACACACCTATTGGATGCACAAGATTGCATAAAAACCCTAATTGGACAAGAATAAGACTAGGGAGGACGAAATTGACCTAAATGTTCCTCCAATGACACAAACACACCTATTGGATGCACAAGATTGCATAAAAACCCTAATTCGACAAGAATAAGACTAGGGAGGACTTAAATGACCTAAATGTTCCACCAATGACACAAATGAACTTATTGGATACACAAGGTTGGTTAAAAACCCTAATTGGACCAGAATAAGCCTAGGGAGGACGAAATTGACCTAAATGTTCAACCAATGACACAAATGAACTTATTGGATGCACAAGGTTGGTTAAAAACCCTAATTGGACAAGAATAAGCCTAGGGAGGACGAAAATGACCTAAATGTTCGTCCAATGACACAAACACACCTATTGGATGCACAAGATTGCATAAAAACCCTAATTGGACAAGAATAAGACTAGGGAGGACGAAACTGACCTAAATGTTCCTCCAATGACACAAACACACCTATTGGATGCACAAGATTGCATAAAAACCCTAATTGGACAAGAATAAGACTAGGGAGGACGAAAATTACCTAAATGTTCATCCAATGACACAAATGAACTTATTGGATCCACAAGATTGGTTAAAAACCCTAATTGGACAAGAATAAGCCTAGGAAGGACGAAAATGACCTAAATGTTCGTCCAATGACACAAACACACCTATTGGATGCACAAGATTGCATAAAAACCCTAATTGGACAAGAATAAGACTAGGGAGGACGAAAATGACCTAAATGTTCATCCAATGACACAAATGAACTTATTGGATGCACAAGATTGGTTAAAAACCCTAATTGGACAAGAATAAGCATAGGGAGGACGAAAATGACCTAAACGTTCATCCAATGACACAAACCCACATATTGAATGCACAAGATTGCTTAAAACCCTAATTGGACAAGAATAAGACTAGGGAGGACGTAAATGACCTAAATGTTCATCCAATGACACAAATGAACTTATTGAAAGCACAAGATTGGTTAAAAACCCTAATCGGACAAGAATAAGCCTAGGGAGGACGAAAATGACCTAAATGTTCGTCCAATGACACAAACACACCTATTGGATGCACAAGATTGCATAAAAACCCTAATTGGACAAGAATAAGACTAGGGAGGACGAAAATGACCTAAATGTTCATCCAATGACACAAATGAACTTATTGGATGCACAAGATTGGTTAAAAACCCTAATTGGACAAGAATAAGCATAGGGAGGACGAAAATGACCTAAATGTTCGTCCAATGACACAAACCCACATATTGGATGCACAAGATTGCTTAAAACCCTAATTGGACAAGAATAAGGCTAGGGAGGACGAAAATGACCTAAATGTTCATCCAATGACACAAATGAACTTTTTGGATGCACAAGATTGGTTAAAAACCCTAATCGGACAAGAATAAGCCTAGGGAGGACAAAAATGACCTAAATGTTCGTCCAATGACACAAACACACCTATTGGATGCACAAGATTGCATAAAAACCCTAATTGGACAAGAATAAGACTAGGGAGGACGAAAATGACCTAAATGTTCCTCCAATGACACAAACACACCTATTGGATGCACAAGATTGCATAAAAACCCTAATTGGACAAGAATAAGACTAGGGAGGACGAAAATGACCTAAATGTTCATCCAATGACACAAATGAACTTATTGTATGCACAAGATTGAATAAAAACCCTAATTGGACAAGAATAAGCATAGGGAGGACGAAAATGACCTAAATGTTCATCCAATGACACAAACACACATATTGGATGCACAAGATTGCTTAAAACCCTAATTGGACAAGAATAAGACTAGGGAGAACGAAAATGACCAAATTGTTCATCCAATGACACAAATGAACTTATTGGATGCACAAGATTGGTTAAAAACCCTAATTGGACAAGAATAAGCCTAGGGAGGACGAAAATGACCTAAATGTTCGTCCAATGACACAAACACACCTATTGGATGCACAAGATTTCATAAAAACCCTAATTGGATAAGAATAAGACTAGGGAGGACAAAAATGACCTAAATGTTCCTCCAATGACACAAACACACCTATTGGATGCACAAGATTGCATAAAAACCCTAATTGGACAAGAATAAGACTAGGGAGGACGAAAATGACCTAAATGTTCATCCAATGACACAAATGAACTTATTGGATGCACAAGATTGGTTAAAAACCCTAATTGGACAAGAATAAGCATAGGGAGGACGAAAATGACCTAAACGTTCATCCAATGACACAAACCCACATATTGGATGCACAAGATTGCTTAAAACCCTAATTGGACAAGAATAAGACTAGGGAGGATGAAAATCACCTAAATGTTCATCCAATGACACAAATGAACTTATTGAATGCACAAGATTGGTTAAAAACCCTAATTGGACAAGAATATGCCTAGGGAGGTCGAAAATGACCTAAGTGTTCTTCCAATGACACAAACATACATATTGGATGCACAAGATTGCATAAAAACCCTAATTGGACAAGAATAAGACTAGGGAGGACGAAAATGACCTAAATGTTCCTCCAATGACACAAACACACCTATTGGATGCACAAGATTGCATAAAAACCCTAATTGGACAAGAATAAGACTAGGGAGGACGAAAATGACCTAAATGTTCATCCAATGACACAAATGAACTTATTGGATGCACAAGATTGGTCAAAAACCCTAATTAGACAAGAATAAGCTTAGGGAGGACGAAAATGACCTAAATGTTCCTCCAATGACACAAACACACCTATTGGATGCACAAGATTGCATAAAAACCCTAATTGGACAAGAATAAGACTAGGGAGGACGAAAATGACCTAAATGTTCTTCCAATGACACAAACACACATATTGGATGCACAAGATTGCTTAAAA
>JBBPBR010000133.1:1136175-1154016 GCA_037974775.1 Cicer pinnatifidum | reverse complement strand
ATGCACAAGATTGAATAAAAACCCTAATTGGACAAGAATAAGCATAGGGAGGACGAAAATGACCTAAATGTTCATCCAATGACACAAACACACATATTGGATGCACAAGATTGCTTAAAACCCTAATTGGACAAGAATAATCCTAGGGAGGACGAAAATCACCTAAATGTTCATCCAATGACACAAATGAACTTATTGGATGCACAAGATTGGTTAAAAACCCTAATTGGACAAGAATAAGCCTAGGGAGGACGAAAATGACCTAAATGTTCGTGCAATGACACAAACAGACCTATTGGATGCACAAGATTGCATAAAATCCCTAATTGGACAAGAATAAGACTAGGGAAGACGAAAATGACCTAAATGTTCCTCCAATGACACAAACACACTTATTGGATGCACAAGATTGCATAAAAATCCTAATTGGACAAGAATAAGACTAGGGAGGACGAAAATGACTTAAATGTTCATCCAATGACACAAATGACCTTATTGGATGCACAAGATTGGTTAAAAACCCTAATTGGACAAGAATAAGCATATGGAGGACGAAAATGACCTAAATGTTCATCCAATGACACAAACACACATATTGGATGCACAAGATTACATAAAAACCCTAATTGGACAAGAATAAGACTAGGGAGGACGAAAATGACCTAAATGTTCCTCCAATGACACAAACACACCTATTGGATGCACAAGATTGCATAAAAACCCTAATTGGACAAGAATAAGACTAGGGAGGACGAAAATGACCTAAATGTTCATCCAATGACACAAATGAACTTATTGGATGCACAAGATTGGTTAAAAACCCTAATTGGACAAGAATAAGCATAAGGAGGACGAAAATGACCTAAATGTTCATCCAATGACGCAAATGAACTTATTGAATGCACAAGATTGGTTAAAAACCCTAATCGGACAAGAATAAGCCTAGGGAGGACGAAAATGACCTAAATGTTCGTCCAATGACACAAACACACCTATTGGATGCACAAGATTGCATAAAAACCCTAATTGGACAAGAATAAGACTAGGCAGGACGAAAATGACCTAAATGTTCATCCAATGACGCAAATGAACTTATTGAATGCACAAGATTGGTTAAAAACCCTAATCGGACAAGAATAAGCCTAGGGAGGACGAAAATGACCTAAATGTTCTTCCAATGACACAAACCCACCTATTGGATGCACAAGATTGCATAAAAACCCTAATTGTACAAGAATAAGACTAGGGAGGACCAAAATGACCTAAATGTTCCTCCAATGACACAAACACACCTATTGGATGCACAAGATTGCATAAAAACCCTAATTGGACAAGAATAAGACTAGGGAGGACGAAAATGACCTAAATGTTCATCCAATGACACAAATGAACTTATTGGATGCACAAGATTGGTTAAAAACCCTAATTGGACAAGAATAAGCATAGGGAGGACGAAAATGACCTAAACGTTCATCCAATGACCCAAACCCACATATTAGATGCACAAGATTGCTTAAAACCCTAATTGGACAAGAATAAGACTAGGGAGGACGAAAATGACCTAAATGTTCATCCAATGACACAAATGAACTTATTGAATGCACAAGATTGGTTAAAAACCCTAATCGGACAAGAATAAGTCTAGGGAGGACGAAAATGACCTAAATGTTCGTCCAATGACACAAACACACCTATTGGATGCACAAGATTGCATAAAAACCCTAATTGGACAAGAATAAGACTAGGGAGGACGAAAATGACCTAAATGTTCATCCAATGACACAAATGAACTTATTGGATGCACAAGATTGGTTAAAAACCCTAATTGGACAAGAATAAGCATAGGGAGGACGAAAATGACCTAAACGTTCATCCAACCCACATATTGGATGCACAAGGTTGGTTAAAAACCCTAATTGGACAAGAATAAGCCTAGGGAGGACGAAAAAGACCTAAATGTTCGTCCAATGACACAAATGAACTTATTGAATGCACAAGATTGGTTAAAAACCCTAATCGGACAAGAATAAGCCTAGGGAGGACGAAAATGACCTAAATGTTCGTCCAATGACACAAACACACCTATTGGATCCACAAGATTGCATAAAAACCCTAATTGGACAAGAATAAGACTAGGGAGGACGAAAATGACCTAAATGTTCCTCCAATGACACAAACACACCTATTGGATGCACAAGATTGCATAAAAACCCTAATTGGACAAGAATAAGACTAGGGAGGACGAAAATGTCCTAAATGTTCATCCAATGACACAAATGAACTTATTGGATACACAAGATTGGTTAAAAACCCTAATTGGACAAGAATAAGCCTAGGGAGGACGAAAATGACCTAAATGTTCGTCCAATGACATAAACACACCTATTGGATGCACAAGATTGCATAAAAACCCTAATTGGACAAGAATAAGACTAGGGAGGACGAAAATGACCTAAATGTTCATCCAATGACACAAATGAACTTATTGGATGCACAAGATTGGTTAAAAACCCTAATTGGACAAGAATAAGCATAGGGAGGACGAAAATGACCAAAACGTTCATCCAATGACACAAACCCACATATTGGATGCACAAGATTGCTTAAAACCCTAAATTGGACAAGAATAAGACTAGGGAGGACGAAAATGACCTAAAAGTTCATCCAATGACACAAATGAACTTATTGAATGCACAAGATTGGTTAAAAACCCTAATCGGACAAGAATAAGCCTAGGGAGGACGAAAATGACCTAAATGTTCGTCCAATGACACAAACACACCTATTGGATGCACATGATTGCATAAAAACCCTAATTGGACAAGAATAAGACTAGGGAGGACGAAAATGACCTAAATGTTCATCCAATGACACAAATGAACTTATTGGATGCACAAGATTGGTTAAAAACCCTAATTGGACAAGAATAAGCATAGGGAGGACGAAAATGACCTAAATGTTCGTCCAATGACACAAACCCACATATTGGATGCACAAGATTGCTTAAAACCCTAATTGGACAAGAATAAGACTAGGGAGGACGAAAATGACCTAAATTTTCATCCAATGACACAAATGAACTTATTTGATGCACAAGATTGGTTAAAAACCCTAATTGGACAAGAATAAGCCTAGGGAGGACGAAAATGACCTAAATGTTCGTCCAATGACACAAACACACCTATTGGATGCACAAGATTGCATAAAAACCCTAATTGCACAAGAATAAGACTAGGGAGGACGAAAATGACCTAAATGTTCATCCAATGACACAAATGAACTTATTGGATGCACAAGATTGGTTAAAAACCCTAATTGGACAAGAATAAGCATAGGGAGGACGAAAATGACCGAAATGTTCATCCAACGACACAAACCCACATATTGGATGCACAAGATTGCTTAAAACCCTAATTGGACAAGAATAAGACTAGGGAGGACGAAAATGACCTAAATGTTCATCCAATGACACAAATGAACTTATTGGATGCACAAGATTGGTTAAAAACCCTAATTGGACAAGAATAAGCATAGGGAGGACGAAAATGACCTAAACGTTCATCCAATGACACAAACCCACATATTGGATGCACAAGATTGCTTAAAACCCTAATTGGAAAAGAATAAGACTAGGGAGGACGAAAATGACCTAAATGTTCATCCAATGACACAAATGAACTTATTGAATGCACAAGATTGGTTAAAAACCCTAATCGGACAAGAATAAGCCTAGGGAGGATGAAAATGGCCTAAATGTTCTTCCAATGACACAAACACACCTATTGGATGCACAAGATTGCATAAAAACCCTAATTGGACAAGAATAAGACTAGGGAGGACGAAAATGACCTAAATGTTCATCCAATGACACAAATGAACTTATTGGATGCACAAGATTGGTTAAAAACCCTAATTGGACAAGAATAAGCATAGGGAGGACGAAAATGACCTAAACGTTCATCCAATGACACAAACCCTCATATTGGATGCACAAGATTGCTTAAAACCCTAATTGGACAAGAATAAGGCTAGGGAGGACGAAAATGACCTAAACGTTCATCCAATGACACAAACCCTCATATTGGATGCACAAGATTGCTTAAAACCCTAATCGGACAAGAATAAGCCTAGGGAGGACGAAAATGACCTAAATGTTCTTCCAATGACACAAACACACCTATTGGATGCACAAGATTGGTTAAAAACCCTAATCGGACAAGAATAAGCCTATGGAGGACGAAAATGACCTAAATGTTCGTCCCATGACACAAACACACCTATTGGATGCACAAGATTGCATAAAAACCCTAATTGGACAAGAATAAGACTAGGGAGGACGAAACTGACCTAAATGTTCCTCCAATGACACAAACACACCTATTGGATGCACAAGATTGCATAAAAACCCTAATTGGACAAGAATAAGACTAGGGAGGACGAAAATGACCTAAATGTTCATCCAATGACACAAATCAACTTATTGGATGCACATGATTGGTTAAAAACCCAAATTGGACAAGAATAAGCCAAGGGAGAACGAAAGTGACCTAAATGTTCATCCAATGACACAAATGAACTTATTGGAAGCACAAGATTGATTAAAAACCCTAATTGGACAAGAATAAGCCTAGGGAGGACGAAAATGACCTAAATGTTCATCCAATGACACAAATGAACTTAATGGATGCACAAGATTGGTTAAAAGTCCTAATTGGACAAGAATAAGCCTAGGGAGGACGAAAATGACCTAAATGTTCGTCCAATGACACAAACACACCTATTTGATGCACAAGATTGCATAAAAACCCTAATTGGACAAGAATAAGACTAGGGAGGACGAAAATGACCTAAATGTTCATCCAATGACACAAATGAACTTATTGGATGCACAAGATTGGTTAAAAACCCTAATTGGACAAGAATAAGCATAGGGAGGACGAAAATGACCTAAACGTTCATCCAATGACACAAACCCACATATTGAATGCACAAGATTGCTTAAAACCCTAATTGGACAAGAATAAGACTAGGGAGGACGTAAATGACCTAAATGTTCATCCAATGACACAAATGAACTTATTGAAAGCACAAGATTGGTTAAAAACCCTAATCGGACAAGAATAAGCCTAGGGAGGACGAAAATGACCTAAATGTTCGTCCAATGACACAAACACACCTATTGGATGCACAAGATTGCATAAAAACCCTAATTGGACAAGAATAAGACTAGGGAGGACGAAAATGACCTAAATGTTCATCCAATGACACAAATGAACTTATTGGATGCACAAGATTGGTTAAAAACCCTAATTGGACAAGAATAAGCATATGGAGTACGAAAATGACCTAAATGTTCGTCCAATGACACAAACCCACATATTGGATGCACAAGATTGCTTAAAACCCTAATTGGACAAGAATAAGACTAGGGAGGACGAAAATGACCTAAATGTTCATCCAATGACACAAATGAACTTATTGGATGCACAAGATTGGTTAAAAACCCTAATTGGCCAAGAATAAGCCTAGGGAGGACGAAAATGACCTAAATGTTCGTCCAATGACACAAACACACCTATTGGATGCCCAAGATTGCATAAAAACCCTAATTGGACAAGAATAAGACTAGGGAGGACGAAAATGACCTAAATGTTCATCCAATGACACAAATGAACTTATTGGATGCACAAGATTGGTTAAAAACCCTAATTGGACAAGAATAAGCATAGGGAGGACGAAAATGACCTAAATGTTCATCCAATGACACACATCAACTTATTGGATGCACATGATTGGTTAAAAACCCTAATTGGACAAGAATAAGCCTAGGGAGGACGAAAATGACCTAAATGTTCGTCCAATGACACAAACACACCTATTGGATGCACAAGATTGCATAAAAACCCTAATTGGACAAGAATAAGACTAGGGAGGACGAAATTGACCTAAATGTTCCTCCAATGACACAAACACACCTATTGGATGCACAAGATTGCATAAAAACCCTAATTCGACAAGAATAAGACTAGGGAGGACTTAAATGACCTAAATGTTCCACCAATGACACAAATGAACTTATTGGATACACAAGGTTGGTTAAAAACCCTAATTGGACCAGAATAAGCCTAGGGAGGACGAAATTGACCTAAATGTTCAACCAATGACACAAATGAACTTATTGGATGCACAAGGTTGGTTAAAAACCCTAATTGGACAAGAATAAGCCTAGGGAGGACGAAAATGACCTAAATGTTCGTCCAATGACACAAACACACCTATTGGATGCACAAGATTGCATAAAAACCCTAATTGGACAAGAATAAGACTAGGGAGGACGAAACTGACCTAAATGTTCCTCCAATGACACAAACACACCTATTGGATGCACAAGATTGCATAAAAACCCTAATTGGACAAGAATAAGACTAGGGAGGACGAAAATTACCTAAATGTTCATCCAATGACACAAATGAACTTATTGGATCCACAAGATTGGTTAAAAACCCTAATTGGACAAGAATAAGCCTAGGAAGGACGAAAATGACCTAAATGTTCGTCCAATGACACAAACACACCTATTGGATGCACAAGATTGCATAAAAACCCTAATTGGACAAGAATAAGACTAGGGAGGACGAAAATGACCTAAATGTTCATCCAATGACACAAATGAACTTATTGGATGCACAAGATTGGTTAAAAACCCTAATTGGACAAGAATAAGCATAGGGAGGACGAAAATGACCTAAACGTTCATCCAATGACACAAACCCACATATTGAATGCACAAGATTGCTTAAAACCCTAATTGGACAAGAATAAGACTAGGGAGGACGTAAATGACCTAAATGTTCATCCAATGACACAAATGAACTTATTGAAAGCACAAGATTGGTTAAAAACCCTAATCGGACAAGAATAAGCCTAGGGAGGACGAAAATGACCTAAATGTTCGTCCAATGACACAAACACACCTATTGGATGCACAAGATTGCATAAAAACCCTAATTGGACAAGAATAAGACTAGGGAGGACGAAAATGACCTAAATGTTCATCCAATGACACAAATGAACTTATTGAATGCACAAGATTGGTTTAAAACCCTAATCGGACAAGAATAAGCCTAGGGAGGACGAAAATGACCGAAATGTTCGTCCAATGACACAAACACACCTATTGGATGCACAAGATTGCATAAAAACCCTAATTGGACAAGAATAAGACTAGGGAGGACGAAAATGACCTAAATGTTCATCCAATGACACAAACACACATATTGGATGCACAAGATTGCTTAAAACCCTAATTGGGCAAGAATAAGACTAGGGAGGACGAAAATGACCTAAATGTTCATCCAATGACACAAACACACATATTGGATGCACAAGATTGCTTAAAACCCTAATTGGGCAAGAATAAGACTAGGGAGGACGAAAATGACCTAAATGTTCATCCAATGACACAAATGAACTTATTGGATGCACAAGATTGGTTAAAAACCCTAATTGGACAAGAATAAGACTAGGGATGACGAAAATGACCTAAATGTTCCTCCAATGACACAAACACACCTATTGGATTCACAAGATTGCATAAAAACCCTAATTGTACAAGAATAAGACTAGGGAGGACGAAAATGACCTAAATGTTCCTCCAATGACACAAATGAACTTATTGGATGCACAAGATTGGCTAAAAACCCTAATAGGACAAGAAAAAGCCTAGGGAGGACGAAAATGACCTAACTGTTCATCCAATGACACAAATGAACTTATTGGATGCACAAGATTGGTTAATAACCCTAATTGGACAAGAATAAGCCTAGGGAGGATGAAAACGACCTAAATGTTCATCCAATGACACAAACACACCTATTGGATGCACAAGATTGCATAAAAACCTAATTGGACAAGAATAAGACTAGGGATGACGAAAATGACCTAAATGTTCCTCCCATGACACAAACACACCTATTGGATGCACAATATTGCATAAAAACCCTAATTGGACAAGAATAAGACTAGGGATGACGAAAATGACCTAAATGTTCATCCAATGACACAAACACACATATTGGATGCACAAGATTGCTTAAAACCCTAATTGGGCAAGAATAAGACTAGGGAGGACGAAAATGACCTAAATGTTCATCCAATGACACAAATGAACTTATTGGATGCACAAGATTGGTTAAAAACCCTAATTGGATAAGAATAAGACTAGGGAGGACGAAAATGACCTAAATGTTCATCCAATGACACAAATGAACTTATTGGATGCACAAGATTGGTTAAAAACCCTAATTGGACAAGAATAAGACTAGGGATGACGAAAATGACCTAAATGTTCCTCCAATGACACTAACACACCTATTGGATTCACAAGATTGCATAAAAACCCTAATTGTACAAGAATAAGACTAGGGAGGACGAAAATGACCTAAATGTTTCTCCAATAACACAAATGAACTTAAGGGATGCACAAGATTGGCTAAAAACCCTAATTGGACAAGAAAAAGCCTAGGGAGGACGAAAATGACCTAAATGTTCATCCAATGACACAAATGAACTTATTGGATGCACAAGATTTGTTAAAAACCCTAATTGGACAAGAATAAGCCTAGGGAGGACTAAAATAACCTAAATGTTCAACCAATGACACAAATAAACTTATTGGATGCACATGATTGGTTAAAAACCCTAATTGGACAAGAATAAGACTAGCGAGGACGAAAACGATCTAAATGTTCCTCCAATAACACAAACACATCTATTGGATGCACAAGATTGCATAAAACCCTAATTGGACAAGAATAAGACTAGGGATGACGAAAATGACCTAAATGTTCCTCCAATGACACAAATGAACTTATTGGATGCACAAGATTGGCTAAAAACCCTAATTCGACAAGAATAAGACTAGGGAGGACGAAAATGATCTAAATGTTCCTCCAATGACACAAATGAACTTATTGGATGCACAAGATTGGTTAAAAACCCTAATTGGACAAGAATAAGCCTAGGGAGGATAAAAATGACCTAAATGTTCATCCAATGACACAAATGAACTTATTGGATGCACAAGAATGGTTAAAAACCCTAATTGGACAAGAATAAGCCTAGGGAGAACGAAAATGATCTAAATGTTCCTCCAATGACACAAATGAACTTATTGGATGCACAAGATTGGCTAAAAACCCTAATTGGACAAGAAAAAGCCTAGGGAGGACGAAAATGACCTAAATGTTCATCCAATGACACAAATGAACTTATTGGATGCACAAACACACCTATTGGATGCACAAGATTGCATAAAACCCTAATTGGACAAGAATAAGACTAGGGATGACGAAAATGACCTAAATGTTCCTCCAATGACACAAACACACTTATTGGATGCACAAGATTGCGTAAAAACCCTAATTGGACAAGAATAAGACTAGGGATGACGAAAATGACCTAAATGTTCTTCCAATGACACAAACACACCTATTGGATGCACAAGATTGCATAAAAACCCTAATTGGACAAGAATAAGACTAGGGAGGACGAAAATGACCTAAATGTTCATACAATGACACAAAGCAACTTATTGGATGCACATGATTGGTTAAAAACCCTGATTGGACAAGAATAAGCCTAGGGAGGACGAAAATGACCTAAATGTTCGTCTAATGACACAAATGAACTTATTAGATGCACAAGATTGGTTAAAAACCCTAATTGGACAAGAATAAGCCTAGGGAGGACGAAAATGACCTAAATGTTCGTACAATGACACAAAGCAACTTATTGGATGCACATGATTGGTTAAAAACCCTAATTGGACAAGAATAAGCCTAGGGAGGACGAAAATGACCTAAATGTTCGTCTAATGACACAAATGAACTTATTGGATGCACAAGATTGGTTAAAAACCCTAATTGGACAAGAATAAGCCTAGGGAGGACGAAAATGACCTAAATGTTCGTCCAATGACACAAAAAAACCTATTGGATGCACAGGATTGAATAAAAACCCTAATTGGACAAGAATAAAACTAGGGAGGACGAAAATGACCTAAATGTTCCTCCAATGACACAAACACACGTATTGGATGCACAAGATTGCATAAAAACCCTAATTGGACAACAATAAGACTAGGGAGGACGAAAATGACCTAAATGTTCGTCTAATGACACAAATGAACTTATTGGATGCACAAGATTGGTTAAAAACCCTAATTGGACAAGAATAAGCCTAGGGAGGACGAAAATGACCTAAATGTTCGTCCAATGACACAAAGACACCTATTTGATGCACAGGATTGAATAAAAACCCTAATTGGACAAGAATAAGACTAGGGTGGACGAAAATGACCTAAATGTGCCTCCAATGACACAAACACACCTATTGGATGCACAAGATTGCATAAAAACCCTAATTGGACAAGAATAAGCCTAGGGAGGACGAAAATGACCTAAATGTTCATCCAATGACACAAATGAACTTATTGGATGCACAAGAATGGTTAAAAACCCTAATTGGACAAGAATAAGCCTGAGGAGGACGAAAATGACCTAAATGTTCATCCAATGACACAAATGAACTTATTGGATGCACAAGATTGCTTAAAAACCCTAATTGGACAAGAATAAGCCTAGGGAGGACGAAAATGACCTAAATGTTCATCCAATGACACAAATGAGTTTATTGGATGCACAAGATTGCTTAAAAACCCTAATTGGGCAAGAATAAGCCTAGGGAGGACGAAAATGACCTAAATGTTCATCCAATGACACAAATGAACTTATTGGATGCACAAGATTGCTTATAAACCCTAATTGGACAAGAATAAGCCTAGGGAGGACGAAAATGACCTAAATGTTCATCCAATGACACAAATGAACTTATTGGATGCACAAGATTGGTTAAAAACCCTAATTGGACAAGAATAAGCCTAGGGAGGACGAAAATGACCTAAATGTTCGTCCAATGAAACAAACACATCTATTGGATGCACAAGATTGCATAAAAACCCTAATTGGACAAGAATAAGACTAGGGAGGACGAAAATGACCTAAATGTTCCTCCAATGACACAAACACACCTATTGGATGCACAAGATTGCATAAAAACCCTAATTGGACAAGAATAAGCCTAGGGACGACGAAAATGACCTAAATGTTCGTCCAATGACACAAACACACCTATTGGATGCACAAGATTGCATAATAACCCTAATTGGACAAGAATAAGACTAGGGAGGACGAAAATGACCTAAATGTTTCTCCAATGACACAAACACACCTATTGGATGCACAAGATTGCATAAAAACCCTAATTGGACAAGAATAAGCCTAGGGACGACGAAAATGACCTAAATGTTCATCCAATGACACAAACACACCTATTGGATGCACAAGATTGCATAAAAACCCTAATTGGACAAGAATAAGACTAGGGAGGACGAAAATGACCTAAATGTTCCTCCAATGACACAAACACACCTATTGGATGCACAAGATTGCATAAAAACCTAATTCGACAAGAATAAGACTAAGGACGACGAAAATTACCTAAATGTTCATCCAATGACACAAATGAACTTATTGGATGCACAAGATTGGTTAAAAACCCTAATTGGACAAGAATAAGCCTAGGGAGGACGAAAATGACCTAAATGTTCGTCCAATGACACAAACACACCTATTGGATGCACAAGATTGCATAAAAACCCTAATTGGACAAGAATAAGACTAGGGAGGACGAAAATGACCTAAATGTTCCTCCAATGACACAAACACACCTATTGGATGCACAAGATTGCATAAAAACCCTAATTGGACAAGAATAAGACTAGGGAGGACGTAAATGACCTAAACGTTCCACCAATGACACAAATGAACTTATTGGATGCACAAGGTTGGTTAAAAACCCTAATTGGACAAGAATAAGACTAGGGAGGACGAAAATGACCTAAATGTTCATCCAATGACACAAATGAACTTATTGGATGCACAAGATTGGTTAAAAACCCTAATTGGACAAGAATAAGCCTAGGGAGGACGAAAATGACCTAAATGTTCGTCGAATGACACAAAGACACCTATTGGATGCACAAGATTGCATAAAAACCCTAATTGGACAAGAATAAGACTAGGGAGGACGAAAATGACCTAAATGTTCCTCCAATGACACAAACACACCTATTGGATGCACAAGATTGCATAAAAACCCTAATTGGACAGGAACAAGCCTAGGGAGGACGAAAATGACCTAAATGTTCATCCAATGACACAAATGAACTTATTGGATGCACAAGATTGGTTAAAAACCCTAATTGGCCAAGAATAAGCCTAGGGAGGACGAAAATGACCTAAATGTTCCTCCAATGACACAAACACACCTATTGGATGCACAAGATTGCATAAAAACCCTAATTGGACAAGAATAAGACTAGGGAGGACGAAAATGACCTAAATGTTCCTCCAATGACTCAAATGAACTTATTGGATGCACAAGATTGGCTAAAAACCCTAATTGGACAAGAATAAGCCTATGGAGGACGAAAATGACCTAAATGTTCATCCAATGACACAAATGAACTTATTGGATGCACAAGATTGGTTAATAACCCTAATTGGACAAGAATAAGCCTAGGGAGGACGAAAATGACCTAAATGTTCATCCAATGACACAAACACACCTATTAGATGCACAAGATTGCATAAAAACCCTAATTGGACAAGAATAAGACTAGGGAGGACGGAAATGACCTAAATGTTTATCCAGTGACACAAACACACCTATTGGATTCACAAGATTGGTTAAAAACCCTAATTCGACAAGAATAAGCCTAGGGAGGACGAAAACGACCTAAATGTTCGTCCAATGACACAAACACACCTATTGGATGCACTAGATTGCATAAAAACCCTAATTCGACAAGAATAAGACTAGGGAGGACGAAAATGACCTAAATGTTCCTCCAATGACACAAAGGAACTTATTGAATGCACAAGATTGGCTAAAAACCCTAATTGGACAAGAATAAGCCTAGGGAGGACGAAAATGACCTAAATGTTCATCCAATGACACAAAGCAACTTATTGGATGCACATGATTGGTTAAAAACCCTAATTGGACAAGAATAAGCCAAGGGAGGACGAAAATGACCTAAATGTTCGTCTAATGACACAAATGAACTTATTGGATGCACAAGATTGGTTAAAAACCCTAATTGGACAAGAATAAGCCTAGGGAGGACGAAAATGACCTAAATGTTTGTCCAATGACACAAACACACCTATTGGATGCACAAGATTGCATAAAAACCCTAATTGGACAAGAATAAGACTAGGGAGGACGAAAATGACCTAAATGTTCATCCAATGACACAAACACACATATTGGATGCACAAGATTGCTTAAAACCCTAATTAGACAAGAATAAGACTAGGGAGGACGCAAATGACCTAAATGTTCATCCAATGACACAAATGAACTTATTGGATGCACAAGATTGGTTAAAAACCCTAATTGGACAAGAATAAGCCTAGGGAGGATGAAAATGACCAAAATGTTCATCCAATGACACAAATGAACTTATTGGATGCACAAGATTGGTTAAAAACCCTAATTGGACAAGAATAAGCCTAGGGAGGGCGAAAATGACCTAAATGTTCGTCCAATGACACAAACACACCTATTGGATGCACAAGATTGCATAAAAAACCTAATTGGACAAGAATAAGACTAGAGAGGACGCAAATGACCTAAATGTTCCTCCAATGACACAAATGAGCTTATTGCATGCACAAGGTTGGTTAAAAACCCTAATTGGACAAGAATAAGCCTAGGGAGGATAAAAATGACCTAAATGTTCATCCAATGACACAAATGAACTTATTGGATGCACAAGAATGGTTAAAAACCCTAATTGGACAAGAATAAGCCTAGGGAGGACGAAAATGATCTAAATGTTCCTCCAATGACACAAATGAACTTATTGGATGCACAAGATTGGCTAAAAACCCTAATTGGACAAGAAAAAGCCTAGGGAGGACGAAAATGACCTAAATGTTCATCCAATGACACAAATGAACTTATTGGATGCACAAGATTTCTTAAAAACCCTAATTGGACAAGAATAAGTCTAGGGAGGACTAAAATAACCTAAATGTTCAACCAATGACACAAATAAACTTATTGGATGCACATGATTGGTTAAAAACCCTAATTGGACAAGAATAAGACTAGCGAGGACGAAAACGACCTAAATGTTCCTCCAATAACACAAACACACCTATTGGATGCACAAGATTGCATAAAACCCTAATTGGACAAGAACAAGACTAGGGATGACGAAAATGACCTAAATGTTCCTCCAATGACACAAACACACCTATTGGATGCACAAGATTGCATAAAAACCCTAATTGGACAAGAATAAGACTAGGGATGACGAAAATGACCTAAATGTTCCTCCAATGACACAAACACACCTATTGGATGCACAAGATTGCATAAAAACCCAAATTGGACAAGAATAAGACTAGGGATGACGAAAACGACCTAAATGTTCCTCCAATGACACAACCACACCTATTGGATGCACAAGATTGCATAAAAACCCTAATTGGACAAGAATAAGACTAAGGATCACGAAAATAAACTAAATGTTCCTCCAATGACACAAACACACCTATTGGATGCACAAGATTGCATAAAAACCATAATTGTACAAGAATAAGACTAGGGAGGACGAAAATGACCTAAATGTTCCTCCAATGACACAAATGAACTTATTGGATGCACAAGATTGGCTAAAAACCCTAATTGGAAAAGAATAAGCCTGGGGAGGACGAAAATGACCTAAATGTTCATCCAATGACACAAATGAACTTATTGGATGCACAAAATTGGTTAATAACCCTAATTGGACAAGAATAACCCTAGGGAGGACGAAAATGACCTAAATGTTCATCCAATGACACAAACACACCTATTGGATGCACAAGATTGCATAAAAACCTAATTGGACAAGAATAAGACTAGGGATGACGAAAATGACCTAAATGTTCCTCCAATGACACAAACACACCTATTGGATGCACAAGATTGCATAAAAACCCTAATTGGACAAGAATAAGACTAGGGATGACGAAAATGACCTAAATATTCCTCCAATGACACAAACACACCAATTGGATGCACAAGATTGCATAAAACCCCTAATTGTACAAGAATAAGACTAGGGAGGACGAAAATGACCTAAATGTTCCTCCAATGACTCAAATGAACTTATTGGATGCACAAGATTGGCTAAAAACCCTAATTGGACAAGAATAAGCCTATGGAGGACGAAAATGACCTAAATGTTCATCCAATGACACAAATGAACTTATTGGATGCACAAGATTGGTTAATAACCCTAATTGGACAAGAATAAGCCTAGGGAGGACGAAAATGACCTAAATGTTCATCCAATGACACAAACACACCTATTAGATGCACAAGATTGCATAAAAACCCTAATTGGACAAGAATAAGACTAGGGAGGACGGAAATGACCTAAATGTTTATCCAGTGACACAAACACACCTATTGGATTCACAAGATTGGTTAAAAACCCTAATTCGACAAGAATAAGCCTAGGGAGGACGAAAACGACCTAAATGTTCGTCCAATGACACAAACACACCTATTGGATGCACTAGATTGCAAAAAAACCCTAATTCGACAAGAATAAGACTAGGGAGGACGAAAATGATCTAAATGTTCCTCCAATGACACAAATGAACTTATTGGATGCACAAGATTGGCTAAAAACCCTAATTGGACAAGAAAAAGCCTAGGGAGGACGAAAATGACCTAAATGTTCATCCAATGACACAAATGAACTTATAGGATGCACAAGATTTGTTAAAAACCCTAATTGGACAAGAATAAGCCTAGGGAGGACTAAAATAACCTAAATGTGCATCCAATGACACAAATAAACTTATTGGATGCACATGATTGGTTAAAAACCCTAATTGGACAAGAATAAGACTAGGGATGATGAAAATGACCTAAATGTTCCTCCAATGACACAAACACACCTATTGGATGCACAAGATTGCATAAAAACCCTAATTGGACAAGAATAAGACTAGGGATGACGAAAATGACCTAAATGTTCCTCCAATGACACAAACACACCTATTGGATGCACAAGATTGCATAAAAACCCTAATTGGACAAGAATAAGACTAGGGAGGACGAAAATGACCTAAATGTTCATCCAATGACACAAATGAACTTATTGGATGCACAAGATTGGTTAAAAACCCTAATTGGACAAGAATAAGCATAGGGAGGACGAAAATGACCTAAATGTTCATCCAATGAAACAAATGAACTTATTGGATGCACAAGATTGGTTAAAAACCCTAATTGGACAAGAATAAGACTAGGGATGACGAAAATGACCTAAATGTTCCTCCAATGACACTAACACACCTATTGGATTCACAAGATTGCATAAAAACCCTAATTGTACAAGAATAAGACTAGGGAGGACGAAAATGACCTAAATGTTTCTCCAATAACACAAATGAACTTATTGGATGCACAAGATTGGCTAAAAACCCTAATTGGACATGAAAAAGCCTAGGGAGGACGAAAATGACCTAAATGTTCATCCAATGACACAAATGAACTTATTGGATGCACAAGATTGGTTAATAACCCTAATTGGACAAGAATAAGCCTAGGGAGGACGAAAATGACCTAAATGTTCATCCAATGACACAAACACACCTATTGGATGCACAAGATTGCATAAAAACCTTTTGGACAAGAATAAGACTAGGGATGACGAAAATGACCTAAATGTTCATCCCATGACACAAACACACCTATTGGATGCACAATATTGCATAAAAACCCTAATTGGACAAGAATAAGACTAGGGATGACGAAAATGACCTAAATGTTCCTCCAATGACACAAACACACCTATTGGATGCCCAAGATTGCATAAAAACCCTAATTGTACAAGAATAAGACTAGGGAGGACGAAAATGACCTAAATGTTCCTCCAATGACACAAATGAACTTAATGGATGCACAAGATTGGCTAAAAACCCTAATTGGAGAAGAATAAGCCTAGGGAGGACGAAAATGACCTAAATGTTCATCCAATGACACAAATGAACTTATTGGATGCACAAGATTGGTTAATAACCCTAATTGGACAAGAATAAGCCTAGGGAGGACGAAAATGACCTAAATGTTCATCCAATGACACAAACACACCTATTGGATGCACAAGATTGCATAAAAACCCTAATTGGACAAGAATAAGACTAGGGAGGACGGAAATGACCTAAATGTTTATCCAGTGACACAATCACACCTATTGGATTCACAAGATTGGTTAAAAAGCCTAATTCGACAAGAATAAGCCTAGGGAGGACGAAAACGACCTAAATGTTCGTCCAATGACACAAACACACCTATTGGATGCACTAGATTGCATAAAAACCCTAATTCGACAAGAATAAGACTAGGGAGGACGAAAATGACCTAAATGTTCCTCCAATGACACAAAGGAACTTATTGAATGCACAAGATTGGCTAAAAACCCTAATTGGACAAGAATAAGCCTAGGGAGGACGAAAATGACCTAAATGTTCATCCAATGACACAGATGAACTTATTGGATGCACATGATTGGTTAAAAACCCTAATTGGACAAGAATAAGCCTAGGGAGGACGAAAATGACCTAAATGTTCGTCTAATGACACAAATGAACTTATTGGATGCACAAGATTGGTTAAAAACCCTAATTGGACAAGAATAAGCCTAGGGAG